>BGPR01010013.1:0-11138 GCA_013235015.1 Araneus ventricosus
GAATATATTTTCTATCTTGAACAAAAAGGCGAAACAGCGTAATAAAATGAAATTATTCCCCTATGTATTATTTCTGTTGTCAACATTAATTTTTCAAATAATACAAAGCTTTCATCGATGAATTAGGGCATTATATTTTTTACGGACTTCAGATATAGCTTTCTCATTTCACGTTAAAACTCATTGTTTGTTTAAAATTTAAGGCATAATAAAAAATTAAAACATCACAGATATTTTGGTGAATCGCCAATATAGAGTTAAACGTGCCCAAGATTGATAGTGCGCTTTGCAGAAACTTGCTTTTCCAGTGCTTAGTCGTGCATTTTTAGGCCAATAAGAGCTTTCTTCTGCGTGAATTGAAGGTGTAAATTATGTTGTCCGTTCTCTCTATTAATGATATTTCGAAAATTAATATTAATAATAAAATCTATTGAATTCTGTCCACTGGATTTTATAAAGCTTACAAATCACGTAACTTATGTAGCCCTTTCGATAGTCACTAAATATAACAATTTTTCTTTCAATTACCGAAAATCATAAACAAAAATTCTAGATACTTGCATTCTGACATCAAATATTGTATGCAAAGGGGTATTGTAAATACGCTCACATCAACAGCTGTCTTTGCTTTTTTGAGTACACACTTTGTTGAGTAATAAATTTCAATAGCCTAATAAAAGACTAAATCGCTTTTTGCGGGGTGGGGGTCGGTTGAATATGCGAAAGTTTTGCATGTGGGTTTAGTGATCTTAAGATAATTAACTATATGATGGACGATCATAAATTCTCAACCGCAGTTCTGCAAATCATTGAAAATAAGTGTAAGAAACACAAGAAAATAATTAAAAAATTTTGATTGTGAATTTTTAATGTAAATTAATAAACTAAAATCTGTAATTTTCTAATTAAAGTTTCTGCATTAACCCTCTGATTCCGCAGGTTAGAAGTAAGTTAATTTTCTGTTGCATTTTCCGATTTTCGCAGGCTATTGTGTTTACTTAGAACTATTACAGCGTTGAATCGTATTATACTAAAAACGCCTCACACATAAATCATATATGCTTCATTCAAACTTTGAATATTCTTGCAAATGTTGCAACTAATTAAAAAAAAGTCGGCAATCAGAGGGTTAAATAAAACTTAATTAAAGTAAAAAAATGTAACAAGTAAGTCTTTTCATTAATTAATCTTAAAACAATTCAAAATTGATTTAATGTAGTCGAAATTGTGAGTGGTGCAAATATGCATCATTCCATAGCATTTTGGTAAATTTTTATTAATAAAATATTTATTTTTTACAATCATGTATTACTTACCCTGTCATCTGTAACTGGAACAACCAAGTCTCTGGGAAATAATTCCTTACTTCTACAGCAGACTGTGTTGCACCTGGTCCGAAAGCGGCGCCACCAGGTCCTCCTGGACCTCGAACAATTCCAGGTGTTGTTCCAGGACCAGCTGGTACTATTTGTATGGGTTTTCCGACTAAGAGAGAATGTTCCTTATCATGACACATCGTCAGTTTTACAATGTTCATAGTTATATTGACTCAAATAAACTTTCTTTCAAAGATTAATCGACGATAAATGAAACATCTAACTTCCACACGTAATTAAATGAAAAATCAAGTTCCTGGACCAGCTGGCACAATTTTATGGGTTTTCCGACTAAGAGAGAATGTTCCTTATCATGACACACCGTTAGTTATACAATGTTCATAGTTGTATTGACTCAAATAAACTTTCTTTCAATGACTAATCAACGATCAATGAAACGTCTAACATCTACACGTAATTAAATGAAAAATCAAGTATCTAATAAGGGAGGATTTGTTTAGATTATCACTATGTAGCCAATCAAGGTAGAAACTCCATTGGGAAATATTAATGATCTGTATTTGCATAAAAGCTATTTAGATTTAAGAAACTCGCCTAGTTATTTAAATTAACATAACTTTGTAAAGGTTAGCTAAAGTGATGATAATGAACAATTAAAATAATAAAGAACTGAAAATAAATATGCAGGGCAGGCTAAAGTTTTCTAAATTTACTTTTATATTTATTTTGAATTTTCATTTGATGGATTAAGAAACTCCTTACGTATGAAAAAACAATTTGGGTTTTAAAGATAACTGTTAGTTTTGTGCATCTTCAAAATGATTATTTCGTAATTTAAGAAAGCATTTCTGCGTTTTGAAATAGTTTTCATTTACCGTACAGCCGATTTCTGTAAGTCAAAATAGTATATATTCTTATTTGTAACGTGCCCAGAATGAAGAATTATTTTTAGAAATAAATTTAGTAACGGAATCAATCACTAATGATTGATCTAGGAACTTTATGTGACAATTATTGTTAATTTGTAACTGTCTTTCTAAATAAATAATTCTTGTGTAGGTTACAGCCACAAGCAGCTCCCATCGTTTCCAGAGAATCGTGACGTTGACATTTTTACATTGAGCTTATGAGGAGGCTTAGCGAGTGGAGAAAAAGTAAGGCCATCCTAGAATGAAGTCATTTCCGAACAATTCGATGGACGGCTATCGCGAAGCCGCCTGTACACGACGCATCTTGGCCATCAGTGAAGAATAGTATGGCAAACTGCTGCTAAATATACAGGGTAATTCGGAATTAATATTTCAAATCTGATAAGGAGCTAGGGAATAGAAAACAAACTCGATTTTGTTTGGGAAGGTTGATTCGGTAACGTACACTACACATGGAAATCAATATCATTCATATATTTCTTTTATTAATATGTCTAAATAGTTCCATTCCCTGAAATTCCTGTTCTCCCTCCTTTTGTTTTGTCTTTTAGAATATAGATGGCGCCATGATTCTAGTGTTTTTTTCAAAAAAATTGATGATTACTTTTTTTAACAGAAAGTTAGAGTGGGATTGTGATAGCGTGAGGACATTTTTTCTCTATTCTGGGCATGGAGTAAGTTTATTTTTATGATAGCTGCTATGATTAACAACCAAATGGCTAAAATTTTTAAATCAATCTTATTAGCGTTTTCATGTTTGCTTTGGGTTTTCCTTTTTCTTTTAAAATAATGCTTTTTGATGTACAGATCTTCTTTGTCCTTTATTGGGAAATTTCGGGCTAAGAGAAGCTATATTTGTTGTAATGCAAGCTTCTTTCAGAAAAATTTCCCAATTATTACTTTCTCGTATACGAAGTATACAAAGAGAAAGTATTGTAATGGTCAAAAAATTCGAACTCGAGATTTTGACGGATCTCCACGCTTTAGACCTCCCTGAGTCCGAAAAACACAATTTTGGAATTATGTCTGTATGTCTGTCTGTGTGTGTGTCTGTATGTGTGTCTGTGTGTGTGTCTGTGTGTGAACACGATAACTCGAAAACTATTAGAGCTACGGGACTGAAATTTGGTATGTGGTCTTTAAACATAATTTGTAGGTTTCTATCAAATTTTGGATAAAATCCGTCAACGGGAAGTCTGTCTATTTGTATGTCCGCGGTAATGTGAACGCTATAACTCAAAAACTTGAATAGCTAAATGGATAAAATTTGGTACACAGTTTTATCGTTATGAATGTAGGTCCGTATAAAAGTTTGGGCCAAATCCGTCAAAAAGAGGCGTTCAAATTGCATATTCAATTTCTTTTAATCCGATTCTCATGCGCATGCGTATTGGTAGCAATCTGTTATTGTTGTAAATTTTATTTGCAACAATAAATAATGTTCTCAAGCATCAATTGTTAACAATTTTTTTATTGTTGTAAATCAAACCGATCTCATTATTTCAGCAAATCTTTTATTCACGCGCTTTTGCAATTGTTACGGTTGTGGTAGTATAAATTGTTTTCTTGGGAATGCAATTCCAAAGCAGAATTTTCGCTTTAGTATTCATTGCATTGTCTATTTTATCGCGCCTGCTTCAAAGCAATATTTTTTTGAAACGTGGCAACAGATATTTGATTTCAGGTTTTTTTTTGTTTTACTTTCTCGTATACGAAGTATACAAAGAGAAAGTATCTCCACTACGAATCTCCACTTAGAAAGTATACGAGAAAGTTTAGGGGAGACCACTCCCGCTGGTTTTTGAATCCATATCGAATAAAGTCCTTAGCCCTTGAAAAAATGGACTAGAATGGATTCCTTGTTTGTTTGTTTTTTAAATTTCCTCTGGGTTTATCTTTTTTCTTTTTTGGCTTTCTTTGAATGATATTGATTTCCATTGTTCTTTGTTTTTTGTTTGCAGCTGCAATTGATCGCTACTTAAACATTGCTTAAATTTTATTGTCTAAATTTTATTGTTTTAATTTAGTTATTTCGCTGTTGCTGTTTAAAGTTTAAGTTAAATTTATTATTTTTAAAATTTATTCTACTTTTTCTAGTTGATTGTTTTTGAGCTCCACACTACACATGGCATAGTAGGGGCACTCTATGTCCATAACTGCTTTTTGAGGAAAGATGTTTGAGTTCTGCAACCTGTCCTCATTCGATAAGTTGACTTCAGGGAAGTAAAATGTATCAGTATACGTTTCATGAATTAGGTGATATACATATAGTATACGCTGTAGTATGGTGATGCAAGGTAATTGCCCGATTGTATGAAAAACGCTATTCCAGCCGCTGAATACCGCATTACCAAACATCAAAACTATCTTGAAAGTGCAAGAAGATGCAAAAATAATCAATTCTTTCGAGTATATTATGACGTTGAAGACTCTTAGAGTGCACAAACTTTCATGACGTAAATTTTACTGGCGAAAAAGAAAAAAAGTTAAAGTATATAATAAAGCAATTCGGATTGCATCAATTGCTAGTTATTTTTATTGCTGTACGTAACACCCGACAGAACAATTTTTGTGTTGCATTTATTTAAAAAAATGTAGAATTTAGGTCTTGATTTATAAGTTGCATACTTAATCACGTGACTGAGTGTATTTCAATCATCTGACCCATTTAGTTCAGGCATTGCATTATATAAATTTTTACAATTTTGCATGAAATGGCAGAAAAATTTTCGTATCTGTTATTTTCAAGTCTTGCATTTTCTTCATTGTGATATCTATAATTAAGTGACTTACAAAAAATGATCAATGGACTTACAAGGCCTTGCAGCATAAGCCACTGGACCAAAACGTGGCGATGGCCCATAATTGCTTCTAGCACAAGGTCTACTGAACAGTACCAAATTGCTGATCACAAGGAATCCAGCGTCCTGCAATTAATTGATCCATATTTTAGTTTATTTATTTAGAAATAAACAAGTTTTAAATGTAAATAAAAAGCAATACAAAACCCGTCTATAAAATGAACTAAATGAACTTTCAGAGTATAAACTGTAAAACGTATTAGGCAAAAGCATTATTCTTGACACTTCATTAAGTGCGACTATTATTTGCTTCTTATTAGGCGAGGTAATATCTTGGATGACATGCTCTCCTTTTATCTAATCTCCTGTCTATAATTATATGCCTCAAATACATTTATGTTAGTGTATGCTAATTTATTTCTACAAGGATGTGCAAGCAAACCGACAATTCTTACAAATCTTCTCATTACAACGATTGTAATTTTTAGAGGTCATCGTGAAATTGGGAAAAGAGTATCAGCGTTAGCCGCGACGATTTTAGACAGACATCGTCACTAAAAGAAATTTGCTCTTCGCGTTAGTCTACATGCATTTACAGACCACTCCCAAACATTTTCATTAATCTATTCCTTGCATGTCTCTCGCATTTCTCTCTTAGTTGAGCCATTTTCATGTTTCATTTTTCTTCTTAAGAATTTCGTAAAATTGGGTTTTTCTATTTTAAATTTTAATAATTGGTTTGATGGTCAAATTATCTTTCTCTTTCCTTTCAATTATTTTCATTTTAATATCAATATTCAAAACATTCTTTTTATGCATTGCTATGACAAAAAAAAATCGTCCGTTCCTGATGACCGCTCAAAACTAAATGGCGAAAAAGCGAAATGATAACGATGAGCCACGATGAGTCAATGCATTCAAAATGTGTGATATACACAGCATTATTTGAAAAAAAACCGGTCTGCTACACGGAATGCTTTTCTTTTCTCTCTTTTCTTTTTTTCCGAAGGGAAGAAAAAAAATTTTTGAAAAACACGCGTGCTTTTGTCCGTTGGAACAGGTTTTCTAACAATGAAATACTATTGTGAATTTTTCTTCGTAATTGTGTCCGTTTCCGCGTTAGACAGGTTCCGTTTTAAAGAGGAGATGTACTATGGATCTTCCAATATTTTTCGCCTTTTATTCTTTTGATAAAATAAGTTACCTGGAAAGCAGCATAAGAATCCTCATATGATGAAGAATAGAAGGAATCGGTTGGATTGACTTTAGAGTTTTTATACTTTGATTGTAATCCTAAAAAGAAATAGTAATTTACATTTTGTATAATTTGTTATTCTCACACAATATTAAAAAGAAAAAAACATAAATTCAAAAATAATTTCTAAACAACCACAATTTTTAAAAAATACTGCAAATGTTTTTTATCCTCTTGATACATCAATTGTTGTTCAAATAATTATAATGAGCATTTATTGAGAAAGGGTGGTGAAATTTATGAATCTAATATATATTTTTATTAAATATGTACCGTCTATTTAAGTAGACGAAATTTATTATTCATTGATTAAATAAAAATATGCAATTCCGTGTTTTTGGACATCTTCTAGTTTTTGTCATAAAAGTCTGATGAATGTCTTGGCAAACAGCGTCTAAGACATTCATAATATATGAATAAAGATGAAAATTAACAGATTGGGTAAAAAAAATTGTATAAGAACAAAAATGAAAATTATAATTTCAGTAAATAAATCAGTACTGAACTTATAACTAAGTTTAATATAATCATAAATATCAAAGGTTTAATACAATATTTCCTGAATACATATGAAAAGTTTAATACAATCTTCCCTGAATACATATGAAAGGTTTAATACAATCTTTCCCGATCCCTTAAATGCTGAAAGTGCTCTATTATAGTCGGCGATATTCTCATAATTGTAAAATGTAATGGTATATGTCACATGCTACTATACTGAGAATACTGACATCTGTTGAGAAAATATCATACTGTAAATTTTAACGATAACTCACTTGAATTTTAGAAATTAATACGCAGACATCATCTGGTAAAGAGTGTATACATTTTTTGATGGACTTTCTATTGAGAATGTATAGATGGTTTCGAGATTTAATTGAAAGCAAACCTCTTAACTTTTTCATTACAAGCGGTCGAATTGCGCAAGAATTTTTTTTTTTGCTTGAGGGATGATACAACAGATGTACCAACTGAAACTGCAAACAGTTTTAAGAATTCAACGATAAATCTTTAAATAAAAAGACACTTCTTCACACATGTTGCGGACTCTAAGATTCCTTATTCTTCTCTGATTTTCTATGAGTAGCGTACTTTACATCAGGATATTTCATAGTGGTCACCTCGAACCTAAGAAAGGCTACGAACTTATGCACTTTCTAACATTTTCAAAATTTAACATCTTCTGTGTTGACACTTATTTATTTACGGAAGGAAAAAAATTAAGTTTCTAGATTTTTTTAGCTAATTATTTCATATCTTTATGAAGAAAGCATTTCTATTCTTTTATTGAACACTCTTCCTTTTTATTTTCTAACCGACATACGATTTTCGTCTGTCAGTGTTCAATATATCTGGCTTTAAAATTAGAATATTTAATTTAAAAAGTGTTTATGATTATATTTAAAAAACATTATTATGTTTGTTATTATGTCTCATGAACTTTTTTGCAATGTAATTACTATTAGACCTGTGGCATTTCCCTTATATATGTTTTATGAAAAATTAGTGAAAATAAATATCATTAAAATAATAAATATATATTTTAAGATCAGATGCGATAAAAATAGATGTCATTGCTTTATAAAACGAATGCCGGATCTTTCAAACAAAAGTTCACAAACTGCAGCATCTTTCCAGTGAAAAGATCATCAAAGAAATTGCACCTATCTTAAAAAGTATTAATAGATTTTAGAAGAATTTTAGTTCATTTGAATATGTTAAAGTTGATTTTTAGTGATGAGTAGAACATATATATATATATATATTTATAAAAGATGCACCTGCTTTTAACTTCGCAGTAAAATAGACAATATCCTAAAAAATAATTTCACATTTTAAGTAACTATTACATGAACAATTAATAGCAAAATTTCAATAATTTCATTGCTCGATACAAATGTAGAATTTTATCAGTTATCGAAAGTGTTCGAATTACTGGCCGTTGTCATTCAGGTATTTGTGATAACACCTAGTGAAGGAATTACAAACGTCGATAAATATATCAATTGATATTTAGGGGCCATAACCGAGTTTATCCTTAAATGTTATGTTACGTTTCTTTCGCATAAAGAAATCCATCGGGGTGAGATCCGGAAAGTGAGGACCTCAATGTTACCTCTTCTCCCCACTCATCAGAATTCCATCAAGGCAGACTCTCAACCAGTGATAGCGATGGGGATGGATCTAGACAATAATATCTCATAAGTTCGCATGCCCACTATTAAATGAGGTTTAAAGGTTTTCTGGCAACAGTAAATGTAATGATTAGTTGAACCATTATATTTCTAACACAATATTATAATGCAAAAAATTATGGTTATAAAAATGAAAAGTATTGTAATAATGTGGTTTATGAGACTCCAGATTAGATTAAGATTTTATATTTCTATTAATTATTTTCAGTTATGGCACTTTAATGCATGTTATTAATTGTTTATTATGTAATAAATGTCCTGTTTCTTATTTCAATGTGATAAAATAAATAATATTTTTCTTAGATGTCATCTCAGTTGTTCAAAACCCTTACTCACCTGGTTGAGTTTGGTCCGAATTACAGAAATTGTTGCTATAATATGACGGTGGATCCATATCCGAGAGAAACTGGAAAATCTAAAATTTAAATAGAAAGCAATAGATGTAACAAAAATCCATGCACAGGCATACAAGAATTCTTAGAAACAGATATGAAATTCCCACATGAGGACTAAGACATACATTGTCTTTTGTCAACTGATCACTCGAGTCTAGAAGGGAAACGCTTTTGTCTACTACTTTCACCCCACAAAGTGAGTTAGGAGAAGATGTGATTTGGATGGCAGTTTCGGTTCCTGGTTGTGCTTGCTGATCTTGGAATGCAAAGGTGACCTAAAATTTAAAAGAAATTAATTTTTTTGATATTTAAAGACATTTGTGATCTAACGTAAAAAAGATAAAGAAAAACTATTTGGTCTCTATTTTAAAAAAAAACACTTGCGTTATAATAATAACGTGCTGAATTTGTGGCAGATTTTTAAAATAATATGACGAAATTGAAATTCTTATTACTGTCCTTAATATTTATTTTTAATTTTACCAATTTTATAAACACAATACTTTGTTTTATTATCCTAATTCTGTTGAGAAGAATCTGAAATTAATTTTATGGTTGATACTTTGAGTCTTGTTTAACCATTTACAAACAGGCGACTTTTTAGAGCACTCAGATCAGCTTGGCGCAGTTTATGCGCCATCCCGTTTTTTCCAACTCGACGTTTATTTACACAACTTTATTTTTATGGTATAATAAGATTAGAGATTGAATGGATGGATGAGGCACACATTGTGTTCGAGTTTGAGTCGCTATATTCTTCATGAGATGATTTGTCTTCCGCGTCAGTCTCAGAATCAGTCTTGGTAGATGAACTCAGTCACATTTCCATCGAGATATAATGTATCAGAATCGTCCTCAGCTTGTATTTTCTTGCTTAATTCTTCCAAATCATCCGAATAGTGCTCTATAGGGATAATTTCCCGCGTTTTCATAATAACTAGGTTGGTTATGGAGAGCGTTTCATGCATTTTCAAGCGCGATCGGATCAAACTGACGGATTTATTGTCAGCGGAAACTATCGGAGCAAGTAGGAGGAATGTTCATATGAGTTTAAAGTGGTGGCGAGCTTTCCACCTTTGATAGTTTTTATTCAGCTTATGGTACATAGACAGGTGCACTCTATACGCCGTGCCTGTCCGCAAAGGGTTAATTCTTATGGCAAACCAGCTAGAGTAGTTACACATATAGGTGTTCTGCTCACCCCTTGGGGTTCTTTGTAAATTCTTTTATAATGTAGTTCATTTCTTTTGTTTTATGTTTCCCTCCGACCTGTGGAAGGTATTCACATGAGAAATGAGGAACAGACAGGACTTGACGCAAATGGATCTAAAACTTAATACATATGCAAAATTTTTGTTTAAAGATCACAAATCAAATTTCATCTCTTCTATCTCGTTCAGTTTTGGAGTTATTAAGTTCACAGATAGAAATATTTGTTTTTATACGCAGGGAAGGTTGTAACTGAGAGATTTTTTAAAATCTTGATTCGGAATTTTTTGACGATTACAGTACAACCAAAAAACTCTCCCAAATGTCAAAATTACCTTTTACATTGGCGTTCCGTTACTGCTAATTTTTCGAATAATAATTTTGATTTTTTATAATAATAATTCGGAAACTTAGAGCCGAAAATCGAGGCATCTAAATGCTATTATGCTATAAATATTGATTCATGATAGTTTTCTTAATTTAGTTCGAAACTAGAGATATTTTTTGCATATACATATATTTCGAAAAGGTTTTATAATATTTTGGATAGATGAAGAAAATTTTATTCTATAGTCAGCGGCGGCTTAATGGTAAGGTCTCTGCTGAGAAGCCGGAGGTTTCCTGGTTGCTTTCACTGAATATCTGCTGCACGTATGGTCCTGTTGCACGATAAATCTGACTCCGTGGGTCAAACGTCATCTGACCGCGGTTTAAAATGACCAGGTCCGTCTCAAAATCGTTCTCGTGTTGCTTCGAAATGGGATGTTAATATAACTAAGCTAAACTAAACCAAGTTTTTTCTACAGGTTTAAAGCCAAAAAGAAGAGTAAACAGCCGATAATACCTGGTTTTTGAAACATTTTTCAACTTCTATTTTCTGAGAATCTGCAACAGTTTCTCGGTCTTCTCGCACGTAGAAAACTAAGAGAGTGAAGGAAGATGACAAAGAAGCATCTACATCGATCGGAATGTCTACTTCTCCAATAGGTGGCACATATCTAATACAAATAAAAATAT
>BGPR01010013.1:11148-21294 GCA_013235015.1 Araneus ventricosus
CAGTGCTGGAGAAATTTGAGTTTTTGAACCATTGATAAGTTCATCGTTATTTTCGTATTTACTTGAGACGTCATCTTGGGCATTAAATTTTACTTGTTGGGAACCACCTTTCACAACTGTACCTTGTTTTAATATCTGCAATATGCAAAACAGTATTAAGGGAAGTCAGTACCCTCCCTATATACTCTCAAAAATTCGATTTTTGGATTTTTATATATTTGAAATCTCCATTTCATGAATTTTCTAAAGATATAAGTCTTTTTCTTGCGTTCACATTAGAAGTAAGTTTAAATAAACTTTTGAAAAACGTAAACAGATTAATGTAACACAAAATGTTTCCTTTAACTTGAATTATCTAAAATAGGTATTTTTGAAACTGCGTTCTCAAAATCTACTTTATATATGCTCTTGAAATTTTTTCCACCTATTTTATACATATAAATGTATATAATGATGGAAATGTTTTTCTGATATTCCAAAAATAATTAAAACTTAATTAAAAACCTGTTTTCATCATAATTTCGGCAGAGAGGGTAAATTATTTTACTCACTCTAGTTTCTTACGGATTTTTATTTAGGATTTTTTGCCTCTTGATTTTTCAAAATGCTTCTCGTTTTGCGGTTGGACAGAATTCACGCCACAAGGGGTATACTTTTGATTTATAATCTTACCCTTGACAGAAAATTTTGTCCATTTTAAAACTCCTATGGCGAGTGGTCTTTGAAAAAGTTCGTCATTCGAGTTTTTATCCATTCCTTCCATTTTGAATAATGTCTTTTACATTCTAAATTCTATTTTATGTGTTTTAAATATTAATTTTTGTAATTTTTTTGTTGATGCAATCACTTGATGCTGTTGCGTTGAGCATGCAAAAAGGTGTATTGTTATTGTTTTTTGTTTAAATCTTCTGTTTATTATTTATACTCTTTTTACTTTTTCATTTATATTTCTACGGTATTTAGGATGAGTTAATTCGGGATAATACCTTAAGCGGTTAAGTATATTTAGGAGAATTAGAGAAGACGAAAAATTTACGAGAAATTAAAATTTAAGCGAATTTACTTATTTTTAAATTTACTTTTCTGTATAAAATTATCATTTAATGGAAGGAGTTCAAATGAAATTTTTCTGATCAATTTTTGGGATTTGTCGGAAAAAGTAAAATCCTATGCTTTATTTTAAAGGTTCCCCGTTTTCAATTTGTTGTCAAAATTTTTAAAAAAGCACGTTCAGAGTTCAATTTGAAAATAACAAATTTTTTTGAATTAATGTTTGATTTGTCTACATTTAACTTCAAAATTATCATTTTGATTTTCTTCTAGTTTACCCTCTTCTGTCGATACCGATTTTCCAAATAAAACATAGATTAACAAGGATTTATTGGTATTATGAAGTTGCCCACACAAATTGATTCTATCATTCATGAAATAATTTTTTTAAAATATCTTATTATAGAATTTTAGTGCATTTCTTTTTTTTTCTGGAATTTTTACTTTCAAACATAAAACAAGGTAAAACAGTTTTCTTCATAATTTAGACTTTTTCTTCGTTTTCTTTTTTATTTTTAACAAAATTAGGCAGATAATTTTTGAACTAGAACTATCTGGCTAAACTATCTGATTTTTTAACTATAAATTTCAGTTCGTCACTTTTACAATGAAATTGACTATCTGGCTAAACTATCTGATTTTTTAACTAAAAATTTCAGTTCGTCACTTTTACAGTGAAATTTAAACAAATGCAAATTCTTACTCCTTACCACATTATTCATGATTTGAATAAAAATTATGAAAAAAGCGCTGTGAATCAAGAGCTTTGGAAATGAGGCATTAAGACTCAAGAATAAATGGAATACAAATTTATTTCAAAATAACTGTTTAAAGTGATTTTACAATTACAGATACGGGTTTATTTTCAGTCATAACTGATTTCCTTGTGAAATTTGCGTTTTAAAAACTTGAAATTGACTTGTTGAAATTGTATAAATAATTAGTTCGAATTGTAGGAAATAATTATTAAATTTCAATTGAACACTCTCTTAATTCATGTAATAAAACTTAAAATTACTTCATATCATGAATAAATTTCCTTTTATTTGTCATTAAAACCGACTTCGACAAAAGGAATTTTAATAATAAATAACACTAAATGAATATTCTTTCAAAAAAAATAAAAATATATTTCAAAATATATACCTGGTATTGTAATTGAAATTCTGTGTGTTCTTTAGCAGTGAATAGAAGTCGAACATTTTTCTGTGTTCCGCATGGAATGGGATTATCAATAGTTTCCAACTGAACAAAACTTCCAGACGGTGAATAGAAAGGATTCAAATAAGCACTAGTTGATGCGCTGCCTACACTTGGTCCACCTGTATATTTCAAAGACCTAGCCTGGAATGTGGAGATCAGAATGAGCGTGAATCAGTATTTTAATTTGAATTACAAATGAAATAGTTACCTCTAATTTTGGATCGATGATTTGGTTAAAAATAAATTCAATGAAAGCATTAAAAAACTTTCTAGAGTATTTTATTGCTACTAACAACTTCGTTGGTAAGAATGAGCATGAAAGATGAGAAAATATAGTGAAAGATCAGAATGAGCGTGAAGTAGTATTTTAATGCTACCTACAACTTCATTGGTGAGAATGAGCTTGAAAGATGAGAATGAGAGTGAAAGATCAGAATGAGCGTGAAGCAGTATTTTAATCTGAGGTTACAAATGAAATCACTTCCTCTAACTTTGAATCGATTTTTTGGGATTGAATAAATTTAAATTAAAGCAATATCAGAACTGTCTAGAATATTTTATTGCTGCTCTTAACGAAATCACATAATATACAGCGCTTTATCAATAGATACAAGCTGATTCAAAAATAATTAGCGATTTAAAATATTTATGTCTATTGAACGACAATAGACAGAGACACATACTATACATCATTTGATAGAGGGAAGTTCAAAGGTTTATTTCATGCCTTCGGATGATTTCGGTATTTTCGGACATGCTCCAACACTGGTTGCCTCCACAAATTCAAAAAGATCGGGAGGATTTTATCTTCATGCAAGACGGTACTCCACCTCACTCTCTCATGAGGTACATCAGTATCTGAATGACGCCTCTGTTACCCCTTGTGATTTTTATCTATGGGGCTACATATACCTATGCGTGCTACTCTTGAAGATTTGCGAGATCGAATTGTTACAGCAGCGGCTTCAATAGCCAGAGACCAGTTACTTCGTGTGTGTCAAGAAATGGACTACCGATTCGACGTTTATCGCATAATAAATGGAGCTCATATTCAATGGATTAAAAAAATAACCTTGAACCTTTCTCTATCCAGCGATGTATCGTATGTGTCTCTATCTATTGTCGTTCATTAGTTATAAATATTTTAAATCTTCTCCTTTTTTGAATCACCCTGCACTTTAAAAATATCTTTTAAATTTGTAATATAATGTTTTATGTCAGAAAACTCAATCTTACCTCTAAATTGATCGAAGTCGAATCGACATTTTGGGGTACTAATGCGAACCTGATGTAGCCATCCGCATCCGAAGTGTAATTCTTGCAGAATTTTACTTCCTTCGTTGCCAGCCAGGTGTCGATTATTCTTTTCCTGCTCACCGTAGCGCAGATTTCAACAGCCTCCCCTGGCGCAGGAGTGTGGTCAGGATGCGACACTTTCAGCTATTACGACAAATTTGTTATGTTAAGTGTGTTGAATGCGTCTTCAATGTGCATACGAACCATTGATTTGCCCATCATCTAAAACAACTTACTTTTCCGTTGTACGGCAAACCAGGCTTATAATATTGTCCATGATTCCCGTCTACGCTGAAATCTAGATATAATGGTGTGTAGCTTCGATCCAAGTACTCGGTCTTGTTTACTTCAACTCCTACAATTAAGCACATCATATTATTTGAATGGAATATTGAATTATTCACGAAAACAGATTTTTCTATATTGTTCAGTAAGTTTTAACTCTTTAATGACAAAGCGAATTTTTTCTTCTAGCCCCTTTAAAACCGACCTGTTTTGGAGATGCGACATGAATTGGACTCTCCCAACCTGGGTGGTCATTCATTCACCCCACCCCCTGCTGTCGCCTTCCCTTAAGGGGCACGGAAATGGGCCATGATAGGCGAGGATAATTGGACCCCCTACGCTTATCTTCTAAGCGAGAAGCCAACCGCCTCAGACCGACCTGTCGACATCGTTGTTAAGGGGAGATTTCTAGTCCGCCTTGCTCTGTGTAAGAGGGTTAAACTGTTCGAAGTTTTAAGCATATTGACATTTCCACTTGTGTCGCTTTAACGATTAGTAACATTTTTGCTTCTTTTGGTAATTCATTCTATAAGAAAAAGGATTAACTAACGTAAGAATAGATGAGAGACAAGCTTCAGTGACATTGTTATGAAATAAAAATATATAGCTCTCTTGGATTCAGATTACCAATGCATTTAAACATTGTGTGATTCCAACAGAAATCTATGATAATATCTTTTTTATATTTTTAAATAGCCTGAACAATAATTCATGCATTTATGAAAAATATCAATCGATTTTTTCATAAATGCCGGATTGAAATTTTCTTAAACCACTATTTTTCGGCGCTGAATACATAATACGTATGTAATAAAGCATAGGATTCACACAATTTTAAAAATCATGATTATTTTTATTTAACTATTTAAATTTAATTTCATAACTTTGATTGCTTTTAATCCTGTTCTATCCAGCTTCTTACTACGTTCTGTGATCGTGCTGTTATTGCCCATGATTTTAGATAATTATACATAATATTGCGTCTACATTTTCTCTTAAGTATGTTTAACAAAATTGTTTCCGTTTTCCGTCATTTTAACTTTTTCATAAGTAAACCTTCTAAGCTTTTGAGTCTATATTTCCGTTTTTCATGTTCAGTTACAAAGCAGATGATTCATGCTTATGTGCATAATTATTAACCTACTATGGATAAAATATTATTAAGATATCAGTGGCCTGATTAATCGTAATATAGACCAATTATTCACTATGAAATCTTAATTTTAAGATATTTAAATTATTAGATCAAAATAACTGAATTCGTACAGGGTTGTTTTCACCATCATGCAAGTATATACTCCACAGTAGAACAAAATTATTCCACAGTAAAATTATTCATATAATATTCACGATATTGTTGAAAAGGAAGGTCATACACAAAGATAATCACGAGCTAATGAATAACATCTAAGCGTAGATAAGTTGCAAAAAAAAAAGAAAAACTTTACAATTCTTGTAGAAGCACAGGTTAGTTTACAGATGCATAATATAAAAATAACAAATACTACAACAATAAAATTATTTTCCCAGACACGTGTCATTTCTTCACTGCTAGCTTCATTCCTTCTTGTGGGGGGAGGAATCTTGTTAACAGTTACCACTTTTTATGAATTTGGAAACTTATACTGAATGTATTTTAGTGCATCTTGATACTGAACGAGCTTTTGTTAAATACAAATAATAAATAATAATAAGTTCGTGAATACAAATTATTGTGTGAAAATATAATTATTTCCACATATTGAAATGCTTTGATAAGCCTTTTTTCTAGTTTTTCTATGACTGGATGGGCATAATTTTAATGTACATAATACATAATTAATTTTACTATTTTTATGCATGTTATTTACACAATACATGCATGAATATTTTTATAATTGTGACCAATTTCATTCAATTTTGATTTTTTATCTGAATATTCCTGTATTTCGATTGTTTATATTTGCATGCCATTAGTAACTGATTCTCTCTTTCACCCTCTATATATACCCCACCCCCACTCCCCCAAACCACGGAGTATCCAAAATAATTATTTATTTTCCAAAGATTTTAATCCTTTAAACTTTGTTTGAAATTTGATTTCTCAAGTTCCAAAAAAAAAAAATTGAAATTTCATGTATTTTTGATACAGTGCAATTTCACTCCATCCTGATTAATAATCATGTGGAGTTACAGAATTTAAAAAAAGAAATTAATGATAAGGAATTATAGGATTTAGGATAGGAGTTGGAGGTGGAGGAGTTGCAGATGCAGTACCAGAAGAATATTTACACTACAAACGAGCGCACATAAGAGCTATATCATTAAATAGGGTTTTTCTCTCCATGCAAGACATATCTATATGCCCTTTGTTGAATATATGAATGTTGTCCTCACTAGACTGAATAATAATAATCCTATTACTTTACACCCCTGTCTTTTTGCATTACATTATATTTCAAAGCTAGTTTTGTTACTAATGACAGAAGGCAAAAATAGGTATTCCCACGGGCATTCGAAAGAATGAGGAATCTTATTTTCGAATGATTTTAAAAGGAAGAAAACGCTTTCCTGTGTCTTCTACATGCATTCTTCTACAAATGCATTCGTTGCCAAATGCCTCGAGGTTGTTGTACAATCTCCAATAAGTATGCTATGTATTGCCTTATGCAAAATGGGTTTTAGTAAAAATTCCTTGAATAAAATAAAACATTGGAATCTCATAAACACATTTTCTATATGCATTTAGGAAAGGGAAAGTTGAAAAGTTAAATTACCTGTTCCAACTTCAATAACATTGGCCGAGACCTGGACTCTTTTGTAGTTGTTTTGTCTTTTAGGATCTATTTCGGTGACATTTATGGTATAATTATAGCATCCATCAAGCTGTGGTTGAAATAAAAAAAAATGTTCCATTTTAGTTCTAAGTATGAAAACGAGTTTTAATCATGAAAAAATTAAATATGCTTTTGATAAGCTTCAAATAATTAAGAATAAATGGAATTCTAAGTTTAACAGGGTATTAAATAATAATTATTAAATATGCAATAAATTAAATTATAGAATAACTAAATTCAATAAGCTATTACAATGCATTATATCACTTTCAGTACCATAGTATAATCCTATTAGTACTTCATTTCACTATTTTGTATTTAAATGAAATCCTTAAAGAAACTAAACAATGTAAATGATTCATTAGCTAATTTAATTAATTAGTTAATATTTAATTAATTTTTTAAATTGTTTTAATTTATGATATTTAGCTTATAACATTGTTTATTCATCGCAAAACAATTCGCTTTTATTAAGCATTTAAATATAAAAGCAAGATATTCTTACAGAATGGTAAGAAAGATTAGTTTATATCGGATTTAAGGAGTCTCAATTCACACGAACTAGCCCAGGCTATGACAATATGATAAGTCAATGTCTAGAGTTTTATAATGGGAATGCAAGCTTAAACAGTATAATAATTATACTGTTTAATAATTTATGTAAAAATGGACGTTATATGTTTTCGCCCATTTTACTAATCAAGTAGAATTTGGAAACTGAAGCTTTCAACCATACGACAATGTCTTATAATCAATAATAATATAATACAAAATTAAAATATTTTCACTGAACTAAGTGTTAGTATAAAATATTTACTGTATTTATATTTCACCATTCTAAGTCAATAATAATAAAAAAAGATTAGATGCACGTGGGTTTGTAAACATCGCTTGCTTAGACATGTCATGTTTTGTAACAACATGATCTTCTATTTAATATGGCGTTCAGCGAGCAAAAATGTTCTATTGTGGGCAGGCTTCATCTTGAGTGGCGTTCGACCTTTAACCAATCAGAAAGATGATTTGTTTAATCATCCACAAGTGATCAGAACGGACGATTTTATGGCATCATCCTTTTTGTGCGATATAAGCGCCAACTCTTGAGCGCCGAGGGAACTTTTTTGGCTTTTTCCTTCATTTCTTAGCGACAGTGGACTTGGGAGATTTGACCATTTTTCCCGGCGATGGACGCTACCTATTGTAGTTGTTTCTTATTCCACTTGTTCTAGTCCTCAGCTAGACCAAGTCCAAGAGTCCACTCGCCCACAGAAAACAAATACTATAGGTGAACGATTCATGGTAAAGGAGGAGAGTGCAGCTTCTGTTGGCACTAGACCTTGGAAGCCAGAGGGAAGAAGTCTGATTTTGTCCATTGCCTTTATGCTTTAGCTGGGTGTAATGGAATGACCTTCACGCCTTGGGTGACCCTGCCAGGAGAAAAAACTCCAAACGTACATCGCCCATTCCACCCAGGGTCACCACCCCCGCCACGACGAGACAGCATAATAGGACTTGGGGGGGGGACGCTACCTTCTCAGCGAATGAGCTGTTTCGAGGCATGGATGATTTCCCGCCTCGACGTCTATAATGGGAGCTTGATAAGCGAAGTTGCTGGTGAAACGTGGAGTTATTGTTTTTCGCATAGCGATTATAAAAATAAGTAGAGTTCTAATATTATGGATGATGTTCTTGTTAGATTGTAATAACTTAGAAGCCTAGTATGGACATCTCGTAACGATGGAGGTCGATGCGGACAACGAATGTCTGAGCTAACATGTGAAAAGATTAATATTTCCTATTGAAATGTTCCTGAGAACGATAAAAGGCATATGCCGGCCTATAACGCGCATTTTTCGACTGTTACTTGTTCTGCTGATGTACTGGAAAATGCCCGCAGACGACGTGCGATGTATCCCAGGTGGCGAGGTGTGTCTTCGTAACAGTTAAGTACAGCCAAGCATGTTTTTTTGACGTGAAAACGAATTTCCTCTCGTTGCAGTGATAGTCTGTCGAACTTTCTTGTGTGACAATATACCGTCAGTTTTGAATCGCTAATAACTACGAGACTAATAATGCGAAATGATTGGTTGACCCCACAAAGGATAAATAGTATCTGTAAGAGTTTGTCGCATAGTATTTTTTGTCTGTGACGTCATCGTACCAGTGTAGGCGCATGCGCGTGATTGTTATGAATTAGCTTTATGTAAGCTTATAAATAAGTGTAGCGTGGAAGCGTTTAGCTAGGATGTTGATTCTGGTGTCATTTTAAAGAGATTGAGGAGTATTACTAGGACCCAAAGTGAGACAATAAAAATATTTGTCAGAATATAAGTAAAAATTGGTATTAAATTGAAAACTTCAAATTCCGCATGTTTTTTAATTATAACATGCAGAGTTTTCTTTCGAATTCTACGACACTTACAGAATACTTGACAATACGTAAAAGAAACATTGTATTGAAATTTGAATTCAAAAATTTGGATATTACGGGAAATATGAGCATTTGTAGTAAATAATATTTTACTGCGCATACGCGAAATGTTGTTCTATATGTTGTCAACAGATGGCGCCATCCATAGCTAATCTAAATGAAGCATAAGAAAGGCTCTGTTCGGGTCTGCAACGTAGAGATAAATCACAAGTTTATAGCATGTAGCAAGGATTTGTGGTAGCTTGTGATTTATGTATTCTGTAACCATTATACTACTCTACGTAAATATTATATTAAAGAGATTGATAATTAAATGACATATTAATACGAAACACTTGTTTTATGATATTATCCCGACGATTTCACGTAAAATCTACGGCGCGGACCCGAACTGCGCCTTTCTTATGTTTTTATTATTTGTTTGTGTGATCGTAAATCAAGATTTTCAAATTAATGATATAGTAGTCGGAAATCTTTCTTTGCAGTGTTAGAACTCAGTATTAAGTGTTGTAATTTTATGGTACGAATTGTGTGTGTAACTTAATAAGAAAAATTATGCATGTATTAGATAATTTAATATATCTGGTGAATGCACTTTACTATTAATTTGTGTAATGTAAATTGATATAGTTCTAATGATGTTGTTTTGTCTGTTTGTATTGTGTGGATCCATTTTTAGCGTAATTGAAGGTACTTTTCCGTTAACCGGGCGCAAATGTCGCCAATTGTGAACCAAACGCGAGCCAAGTCGCCATGAACCAAACGTCAGACACTGTTTTGACAATTTAGAGAAAAAATAAAGACGATTCTAATAATCTCTATCTGCAGATAACCTTCAGAAATGTTTATTTTCTTCATATATCTAACTAAATTTTCTTACATACGATTGTGAACTGCTTCAAATAAAGTTAACTTCTAAAAAGACAAAAAGCAAGATAAATATGCAAACTTGAGCAAACAATAATATAAATTAATAAACTAGCGATGTCTTAATACAGGGTGTCCAACAAAGGACTCCCTCATTTTAAAATTAAATAACTCGGCAACGGAGATCGATAGAAGAAC
>BGPR01010014.1:0-53708 GCA_013235015.1 Araneus ventricosus
CTTGTATGTGCAGTGACCGCTCACGTGTCCAAGTAGAGGCTGCTTTATATTCGCTGGTGTAAGCAGCTTTTGTATTTCCTGTGGCGTCATCAGCTTCTGCAGCTGGGGTGAGAAACACGATGGGAATAAATCTGCGCTGTGCTAAAAAAGCGTTAAGACTTCCTCCTGCGAAAAATCTCCTTTTAAAATCAACCGATGTTTTAAGTTCGAGAAGGGTTTGGGTTTTATATGACATCGTCTACCAGCTTACTTATCTGCGTTTCTTTCTTTTTTCCCTAAGTGAAGACAAGCATGCTCAAAATGCTTATTACATGGGGCGCTAAAGCGAAGACGTGACAGTTTTGAAAGAAAAGTGTATTTTATGTCTTCTGGTTATTTTTGTGTCGGCTTAATATTAGAGGCAAAGCAATATTAAAGAACAGCAATTTAATCATAATTTCCGGTTAAAAGCAATACTTAGCCAGTGGACTGAAAACGAATCAAATTGAACTCGAAACGAGAAAACAGAATGGCATGGAATGTGTTTTTTGAATCAATAATTAGATTATATATTTAAAAGTTTAAAAATTCTCTTAGACATCTACTATTTTTATTTATTCATTGGTTATTTCCTTTCGAAAGTGTTGTTTCTAACTACTTTATATCCACTATGATAAGTTAAAATGTAACACATTTTAGCAAAGAGATTCGCCTTAAGTTATAATTAAAATAGTTACCAATAATTTATTCATTGAAATTGGTTAGTCGGGTGGTTTTTGTAAACCAACCGACAGGCAGATAGTCGAATGGGTAAAAGGAGGGGGGATATTCCTTTACGTGTTTTGTTAGCTTAATCGAATGGAAAGCGACACAATTTAATTCAATGCTAAAATTTCCTTCTAAAACACCTGAGAAATGATCTGCCAAAAACCATCTTATTTAAGATGAAATATTGTTGATAAGTTTCTAACTGAATTAACAGTGCTTATTCTTAAAATCTAGACAAATTTAAAGGCAAAGAGACCCAAACTAAGTAGATTTTGTAATGGAATGTTTTATCTGAAATGAGGTGTTGTGGTAGTAGGAATCGATAATCAAGCGGTCACTGATGAGGCTACGATTATACATTCGGATATTCCCATAATTCTATACTTTGGATTCGTGATAATCCATGCGGCATAAAATCAAATGCCCTACTCCTCTAACGTTTGTAATGATATAGCCTCCGACTATTCAGTAATTCCCTCCACTGAGCAGCCTCACATATGGCATCTTTTATAGATGATATCTTGCTTGTAATATATATAAAATTTTAAAATATCGTGAATTCCTTGTAGCAATTTGTGCTGAAGTCCCCTCCTGGAATGAAGATTGGAGCATTTGGAATGCCATGAGTGACGATTTACCACATAGACAACAATGTTTGCTTATTTACAGCGCCAAATGAAAAAAGAAAGACGTTGAATTTCCAAACTTTTCGACCACAAAAGTCGAATTCTCACCTGAACTCACATTGACGACGGGTTTTAGTACGAAGCGCTCCAAATGGAATGGAAAGTTGTCCTCGTGAATATCCCGCTTAAGATTTCTGGTAATTAATAGCAACCCGTTGCTGATTGCACTGATCTACAGTGATTCTGTAGCGACGGCCAAATTATTATTTTTATTATTGACTCCGATAGTTATTTAAATATCTGCAAGTAACAAAGTCCCTCCACGTATCATTTTTCTGTTAGGGTATCAGAAAATGGCAGTATCCACTAATTTTTTATGGTTTTCACAATGCCACATATGGTAATCCTACCTACTGGCAATCATTCCTGCCGGGAAATCTGCCTGCTAACAACCTTGTTTGAACCCCTACCTTATCTTTTATCCACAAAAGTTCCTACAACTTAGGTCTATAAAACTTTTGCAGCACTTCTTGTTTCTGAGCTGAAGAGCCGCCGTTGGCCACAATATATGATTTAGCGTGCAACAGGCTCGCTTACACGGCGGATCTTCAATGGAATCGGGTTTCCAATCTGGGGCCCTCCGGCCCCGAGAACTAGACCCTACCACTATAGGCCACCGCGGCCCCCCGCCCTATTGGGTATGCGTGTACAAAATTTCATTGCAGTGAAACTACTATTATTCGAAGTACTATTCGAATTAATTCAATACATTTTTTGCATTTGTATCTTTTCAACACCAGTGTATACGCTTTGATTTTGTTAGAAATACCAAATTGAACAAATATTTCTTATACAGATCAAGATAATTAATTGGCGTATATTTCTTTGTAAATGTACTTCTTCAATTTTACAGAGATAAAATTATTAAAAGCGCTTACTTTCACACCTCTAAAAAATAAGGGCATTTCAGCAGGACTTAAAATAAGATAAAATTTTCTCAAATACACAAACAGTTTTAGCTTGGAAAATGGTGCTCCTGATTTAATACATCAAATTTACACGATGTTTAACTTTTAAAAGTATTTTACGCTGTTTTGAGAATAATTAACGTGATTCAGTATTCAAACATCGCCAGATATTTCCGCAGGAGGTTCATTTTCACATTTGATTATTGACTTTTTTCTCAAGCATTCTCAAGTATTATTTTTCAATTTTTGTCCTTTCTTTGTGAAAACTTTCTATAATCGCCAATTAAACACGTGTTTCTTTCATTCGTAATAACGTTTGCAAAACAAATAATAAAATTTTGCAAAGGGATTAAATTTCCATACTTTCATCTGCGAACAGTAAAAAATTCTTAATTATAATCATTTCGAAGACTTATGAACAAGAATAGAAAGATCAAGAACAAGAAAAACGTAATGAGGCTGAATTAAAGGTCAAAAGATATTTTTTAATTATTTTCTTGGTGAAGATCATTTACGTCCCCTAACCTGTTCTGGGAGTGAACTAAGCGTCCAAAAAAAGTCATTTCTTAGATGTTTCGATAAGAACAGAAGATAAATAGTACCGTTGAGATGTTCGAGGATAAATTAATACCGGCAGATCTGAAACTACTATGAAGACCTCTAGGCAATGATAAAAAGCAAGTGATATATCCACTAAACTTCTGACATTTCAGGTTGTGACTAAGTACAAACTATTAATATTTTTTAACGCTCATTGTCATTTGAAATGTAACAAATAACGTTTTAGAGTAGATAAAATATCTTTACAATTATATGCAAAAACTCTTGAGCAGTATTCGTCATGACTGGATTGACTTTTGTTGATTTTCTCAACTTAATACATACCATAAAACCTATTGACAACAAGTAAAATGAACATGTAAATTTTCTTTCAGAATCCGCAGATGCCTCACACCATTATAGCAAAAAGAGAAAGCTTCCATTACAGATTTTTTTCTCTGTAACATTTGATGTTTGTCTTAAGAAACTGGATTGCCAATGTGCTTAATGTCTTTTTGATTCTACGCTGTTTAGTGTTCGGAATGCGATGAGGATCAATCTGCCTCTCCAATATAAATCATATTATAAACTTATGTACTTTTTTATACTGTTAACGGGAAAATGAAGCCTTTTATCAATTTTTTCCTGCTTTTATCTGCTAAAATAAAATTATCCCGAAACATGAAACATCCAGTTCTACCTTCTGACGATTCTGCCAATGTGTATCAGAAAATGCTTTCAATAGAAAAGAAATTAACAAAAATAATTAAATAGAAGAACGGGACAATAAATCGTCTTAAAGGAGTCAAAATAGATTTCTAAGAGTAAATAACTAAATTTTAAGTTGATTTAAAAATGCTTACAAACTTAAAAAGAAATTAATAAATACACTAGGAAACGTAACTTTGGACTTCTGTATTATGAAACGCACTTATTTCTTAACACAACCAGCTTTGCTTAGAAACTTTCGAATCGCATTCATATTAGAAGTAAATCCATTAGAGCTAATCCTCTTGAGCATTCCCTCAATGAATAAATAATTTGATTCTCTAAGTTTTGAATTAGATTAGATCATTAATAAGCAATGTGATTAAGAGCATTAAAATAATTCCTAAATATTCCAAATGGGAGAAAGCTGATCCCTGCAAAACTAGATTATAATATATTTTTCTGAAATTATTTAATCGTGGATAATGCATGCATGTTGCTTAATAAAATTACCTATTTGTCAAGTTTAACCTAAGACGAAATGTAATTTTCTAGATAAAATTAGTGCACAAGGTCATGCCTTATTTTTTTAAGTACATTAAAAACGTTTTTATTTTTTTAATTTTAAATAAATCTGCATGCTTGAAGGTTAAGCTGTTTATCTATAACAAATTTAGGAGTTGCAACAAAAAAATATTTTAATGGATGCTTCTTTTTTCCATCTGCTGAGCCCCATTCTTTAGACGCATTAGAAAACAAATGTGGGTACGATCTGATAGTGAAGATTATGAAGCTTGGCATTCACGAGAAAGAAAGGCTGAGCAGTTTGTGACAACTGGCTTGTATTCCATTTATTTTAGTCGAAAAATTAGGCGAAACATTCAGGCCCCTTTCACATTATGCGGTTTAACCGTTACGGCTCAAAGTAGTTTATTTTTTTTGCCGTGTCATGTTTGCTTTCACACTTGACGATTTGCGCCGTCAGTATTTGAGTGCGGTTTCTAATTTCATAGCTGTTTCAGTTTGTATCGGAAGCAAATAGCAGCAATATGGTATTGCAGCCATCAATCAAAAGAAAAGAGACTATAATCGTCTCGCTCTTGGAAGAACAACATGCAGATGAATGTCTGTAGCATCTTTTGATGAATTCCACAACCGAATAAAAAATTATACTCTGCGGCAAAATACTAATATTTGGAACTGCATTCAACCGACAAAAATGGTAGTTGTGACTCTGAAGTAACTGTGTTGCCTGTTAAATCTTAGGTAGGGGTAAAACGTCCTCCCTCTGCTGCGAGGCGAAAGTTTGGAGAGGGGGTGCCAGCTCAGGTGTCGTCCTCGTCATGTGACAGCGGTTCAAAATGACGAGGTCCGTTCTAAAATAGCCCTCGTGTTGCTTCAAAACAGGACGTTAATATAACTAAACAAAATCGAAAGTAACTGACACTTATTTTTAAATCTTAATCGTTTGTGTTTAAAACATAAAGTGTTATAGGACCTTTTAACAACGAAAAAGCAATAGCAAAGGTGCGACTGTTTATTACTTAACAAAAACTTATAGATTTTGTTTTACCATAATTACATAAAATAAGTTCCTCCCTAGACATAGATTTTAAAGTCGGTGTAATAATTTTAAGCATTGCAAATGTATATATTAATAATATATTACGTAAATCGATTATACATAAGTTGTGGAACATGGATTTCATTTGCGCGCAGGATTTAAAAAATCTAAGCAACCCATTGCAAACAAATGTTATGAAAATTCCCTTCGAAATATCACAGCTTTAAAATCATTTAACATGGCAAATAATCAGATATGCTTTAATTACTTTTTATGACGTTAAAATAGTACACCTTTTTCTTGAAAATTATATGTAAGATACCACGCATTGAAAAAACTATAACGCAATGCTTTGATTTTGCATGTTTTTTCATTGTGTTTGTATAAACATAGCAGGAAAATGTCTGTGTGTTTGATGAACAATATTTTAAAAATCCTGTGTGTAAGTATTTAAAGTATAAATCACCCACCAAACATCTTTTTATATTGAGATAGGTTTGGACTATATCTTCTCAATTATTTAAAGTGCACTCATGTACAATATCATGATATATTCATGGTTTAAATTTTCAAATAAAATCATAAAAAAATCGGAAACTTTAATGGAATCTCCATAAAGAGTTCAAAATATTGAAGAATTCTATAAGAGTGTCGGAATTATTTATGAAAGGTAAAAAGTTTCTTGAAATTGCGAGCTCAGAAATAAAACATGTGTTGTTATCTTAGAATTCAGTCATGATTATTAGACACTGCAATCCAGATTTTTATTAATTTACATGAAATAGTATATAATTCGTTTCCAATACCTTATACATGGCCGTCTTATCCAAAGGGCAAATTAGGCAGAAGAACAGGGCGCTATTGATCCAAGGGATCATAAAAACTTTCTATACTGATTTTGAAAATTTATTTAATTGTAATTTTAAATATGTTATACAATTTTATATGTTATAATATGGTATAGAACCTAGTTAATAAAATAACATAGGAGAATATAATGTTATCAAAACATTATAATGCTTCTGAATTATTTTTTTAACTAGATATTTTGTTTGGGCCAAACACCCAGTTTCCTAGTTAGGGTGCTTATGGAGCGGCAAGCACTAAAAAATCTTAAGACGGCCCTGATCTTACACAATATAAAAATACATAAAATTCGTTAGCATTGGCATATTTCGAAATAAAATAAAATAGCTAAATTTTAAATAGGAAAAATTATCAAAAACATTAAAAATTTACACAGTCAACACTCAAATTAAATGAAAGTGCGTTCTATAATAACAATAAAATCATTTAAAAATGACAAAGACAATAGTAAAATAAAACTTTGAAGCATTCTAAAAAAATAATGGAATCATTAATTAACTGCAAAAGCTTCGAGAAGGCAAAAAGAACAAGTGACCTTGTGAAGGTGACGGCCGGCAGCCGGATGAAATTCGTGCAGTGTGAAAGCGTAAGCATATTTTCATACATTACTATTAAGACGAAGTCGTAACGGCGCCGTTTTTTCCAGTCGCGCACGCGGCTGGTTCAAACCTCAACAAACGGACTCAAACCGCGATCGGCTAGTGTGAAAGCTCCCACTCATTTCTTCAGTTTAACACCAAGAGGCGGCCTAATGCACTCTTGCCGTAACGGTTAAACCGTATAATGTGAAAGGGGCCTCACGGATGTTCCAAAGTTTGTTTCGAGACAAGGTTCAAAGTCGCAGAATTCTTCCCACCCTTTTTCTCCTCCTCCCCCACACGGCGGATTTCCGATTTTACTTTCAACATGATCGAGCCTCGTCGCGGGGTCCCAATCTAGGCAAAACTATTATTCTCCCGCTACCCTCGCAACGAGGTCCTCAAATTACCACCCGGCCATGCCAATCAGCTTTCAAACTATTCGGAATTCCATCATTTTAATCAATTTGAGCCAATTCTCATCGCTTTTTAAGACTGACGATTGTTTTTTCCTAAAATTCCACATTGGAGCAGCGGTGTATGACCCGCTTAAAAGCTAGTGTTCCAAACTGTGAAAATATTTTGGAAAAAGTGAATTTTTGTTGTTTAACGACTCACAGTGCAATATTTTTTAGAATACTGCTATAAAATTTAAATAGCATTAGAAATATAGTTTTATTCAGAATGTAATGCAAAACAATTTTAATAAGGAACTTTTGTTACAAAAGAAATTCTAAGGAATTTTTCACCATGTGACATATTTAGTTGGATTTACTTTAGCTTAAATTATGGTTTTACAATACTATCTTATGAACTAAGTCGTGTTTCATATTATTTTTTTAATTATTATAATATCAAGATTTAATTATATAGTCATTTTTTGTTGGAATGTTAACAACAGTTTTCGTTTCGAAAGCATTTCGCTAGCTAGTTGAAATGCATCACATCATCAATAACATCAAATAAAAAATTGATGTAAATCTTGACATGTATGAGCAGTGGCTGCTCGTCAGCTCAGAAACAAGAAGTGCCGCAAAAGTTTTATAAATCTCAGTTATAGGAAATTTTGTGCTGATTATTTTGGTATATAATACTGATATACTAAAAATTGATAGTTTTTGAGTTATAAGCAAAAGCTGGGGAAAAAACTTTTTTCTTGCTTTTTGGATATAACTAAAATTCCCATAAAACTTTTGATGACAAACATTAGATTCGTAATCAGCAACCCCCTCCTAGAAAGGAGTAAAATATTACAACAACTCCAGAATTTGATTTAAAAACCACTTAATGACTGGATTACTGAGAGCAGGCGTAAAAAAGCCAGATGAGGAAAGCAAATACGTAAGTCGCACCAAACGAGAGCTGTGATAATCACAGCTCGAGTGACTGTAAAATTCAGAGGGAAAAAGAGTTGCTTTTTTCTTCCGTCGGAGCGCCCCGCGTTGTTCAGTGCGGGGATTTTGATTCTTAGAAGGGGAAAAACTCTATGCAAATCTAGTCTGTCTCTTTCTTAATTCTTGATTGTTTTTCGTCTTCCTTTTGCATTTCTTATTACTTTTTGCCATTTCCGTTGATCATTGCTTGATCAAAGTGGTTGTCTTGATTTCCTTGATCAAAGTGGAAAAGTAAGCCAATTTGAATAAAAACGAAAATACAAGTTTTTAAAATAGTTTCAGGGGTGACTGTAGCTCTGCAGCCTTAATGCACCATCCACCACTGTGTATGATAGTTGGAAGACATTTCATTCCGTAGTGATTCTTTAAAAAGACTGAGGCTTTAGAGGTATTTGGCAGTGAAGAAAGCGGGTCAATGCACCTTTAACCTTAATTAGGGAATTCTGTTTTCTGTTCGCTAACGCTCCTAATTCTAGGAGGATTGCATAAATGTCTGAAGTTTGAGTAAACCCTGCTCGCTTAGTCTCGCTTTAATGAGGATACTGTCCATCCTATCAAAAAACATATTTAGGCGTTGAGTTTAATATATTTAATTTGGCTTTATCAGAATAAATTCGACTTGATTTAAAAAAGTTTTTCTCTTGATTTTGTAATCATTTAGAAGAAAATTTAACATTCAAATGAAACACAAAAAAAAAAAAAATGGTGAGACTTAAGCAAACGATGCGATATCGTCGCCAACTCTTCTCGTTAAAATCTAGTCAAAAGTAAAGTGTCAGGAAGTTTCAGCGTTAACATTTGGTGAATAATCGCACAAAAGAAATTTATATTTTGATCTCAATCTGTATTTTTCACTCAGTATGTTTAAATAAATTATTCTCCTTCTTCCTGAACGGCTTTTTAAACGTTCGTCAAATGATTCATCTGACGTTGAGTTCATCTTATTTCATTGTTTGATAATATTTAAACGCATGGTTGAGATCTATGTTTAACTAATTTAAATGAAGGCTTAAAACTCCTTTGTTTACATTTGGAAAGTAAGATCGCATGATCCGTCAAGTCTTATAAAAGTAACCTTGCTATTTGTGATATAAGTTGTCTTCGATAAAAGGAAAAATGTGACGAACAATGAAAATTCCTGGATGAATGGTAATTTTGATTTGTTTTTAAGAAAACTTGATTAGGAACTAACACAGACAGAGCCTCGAGAGTTGAGCCAGCCCGAGGGCAAAGTATAGGCATGGCCTCCCATCAAGAAACAAATATCTACAAACGGTAAATAAACGGGAATCAATGAGCAACGACTATAAGACAATGGTGCTCGACTTTTTGACTAATCAATTAATAAATCGTGTAGCATCCGTGCCTCTCGGAACTTGAAATCTAACCTTCCTTCCCCTTGAAATTTCTGACCGTGAAAATAATCAGTGCACGGAAGTCTTTTTTCCGGCTGCCCAGTCACTTTGCATATTGTTACGAAAATCTGACTTATAGCCCCCTTCTCTAGTTTAGATTGGAGGGAGTTGGGTAGATTGATACCCGGGAACATTGATACAGTTCTTAAATTTTGATGATTGGAATGGCTCAAGATGTTCATATCCCCACATATATATGCCACTGTAACCATTAGCACACGGTATATTTTTCGGCCTTGTTAAGTCAAAAGTTAATTTACAGATGGATCAAACTGCTGATCTTCTAGCCGAAGTAAATTTCACTCTAAGCATGTATTGTGTGATTTCTTTCACTAATTACGTTTTTCTGTAAGGGAATCTACTCCAAAGATAGGAAAAAACATTTATTTTTCTGATCTATATTAAATTTTAAGTTTTTTTAGCGTTGATTTTGCGTGACCAGTTGTTTTAAGCAAAAAAAAAATAACTTCGGGCAGACTGATACAGTTGACTCCGGGGTATATTGATACATATCTTCTGTGTGTATCAAAGCGTCTTAACAGCAACTACACACACAAAACTTTGTTACTTTATTAAAGTTTTAAACCTTGATTTGGAATATAAAGTTTATTGATAAAACATCTACTGGTTTGTTCCCAGACCTATTACCCATCATTACTTTCGATATTTCCCCTGTGTATCAATGTACCGGTTGTGTGGGGCAGATTCTTACAAATCCCTTTTAGGAAAAAAGTGTAATAAACATTTTATTATTTCATTTATGACCAAAAATCGACTCAAATCCTATATTAGATTAAAAATGCATAAATATTGTGTGTCAGATCTAATTATTTCCGTTAGTAAAATCATTTTTTAGCTTTCCAAAAAAGTGTATCAATGTCCTCGTGCTGCCCCTACTCTAATGAGAATGCGTGAGTTTCATCTTACCCATTAACGCCCAAATTAATTTAAAGCATAGATTTCAATAAATTTCTATTAAATTACGTTTGAAACACGAAGACTAAGTTAATTGTGAAGTAAAATTAAAATCGGAGAAGAAATTCTTTTTCTTTTTAATTTTTCGAAAAAAAATTAAAAATCGACAAAAAATCATTTTTAAAAACTTTTTACATAAATATTAAAGATTTTTGAAATATAGTAACATTTCAAAAAATGAAAATAAATTTATAATTCCTTGAATTACCTCAAAAATTAATCAATGGTCAAATGCAAAAATTGCAAAATGATGACGCTTTGACTTCGAAATCTGTCTAACTGGTGGTATATATCTGATGACAACTGTTTAGGAGTTTGGTAATACCTATTTACTTCATAGACAAAGCAAAAAAGAAACAATGGAATTCATTCGGTTCTGCCACACAAGTGAAAAGTAACTGTCCTATAAATAGGATGCTGGGCGTTAACGGGTTAAGAGAAAATATATGTAAAAAATATAGTTCAACTCATACACTCCCTATTTGCCAAGGATAAAAATAAAACACTTTTGAAAATGAGAAAAATATTTTTCTCCTTATCCCATATTACCGGACGCCAGGGCAGTTTGCACCTCCTGCCCTCTCTCTCGGCGGGCCTGAAATCAGAAGGCTGAAAGATGTTGAATCATCTCCGTTTCTTCTATTCAGTGATGTTTTGAAGTAAATTATCCATGTTTGTGCATGACAAAGTACCTGGAGAAAATCAAAAATTTAGATTAATTAGAACGATGCCCATTCTCACATGCGGAATGTTTTAGAGAATGTTGTAAATTTGAACCGCTATCTTATGTCGAAGATAAAACGTGAAACTCATATTTAAGTAATGAACGAAACGAAGTCAAACGAAATTTCTGAACTTTAAAAATCATGATTGTAGTTTATATTATCCATAAGTTTTTAACGTTATATGAGAATAAACGGGCAGAAGATATTATAATATATCAAAATTATTTAAGTTTCGAATAAATTTCCAGACATTATAAGTGTACTTATTTTTATTCCCAACTTTTCTAAATTTAATTGTACTTTTGTTTTCGTAAAGTAATTTATTCAAGAACTTATAAAAAACATTGATTCAGAGAAGTACCGATAGTAGCAGTTTTATTTTAAAAAATTGATCTACTTTTAGATTAAAAGAACTATATAAAGGGGGAATATGTAGGAGTGAAGTAAATTTCTCATTCTTTCCAAAAATAATCCCCTCTTTTTGGAAATCATATGCATATTTATTATAAGATCCATTTTAATAACAATATATTTCAAAATTTTAATGTCAGAATGTCTGGGAAACATTAAATATAAATCTCCAGTTTCTGTTTGTATGTGACAGGAATTTCTTTTAGTTTTGAATCTAATATCTTTTGAAGTTATATTTATGCATTTGCAAGCATAATTTCTCTCCTGGTTCGAAAGCTCGTAAAAGTATTGTAGTGTTCTTTTATTACAAGTATACTAAGAAATAGCTAGGATTAGTTTTATTTCGTAGCTTGCTGTTTAGAATTCTTTGTTAGAAATGTCCTGCTGGAAAAAGCAGATGTTCCTGAAAATGTTTCCTTTTCCATATTAATGAATTTCAAAATAAGAGACACGGAAAATTATTTTAAAAATTCTATAGTAGTATTAATGTTCTTTATTCAAAATGACTTTCCATTTTACAGCAATATAAAATACTGAATTTTCCAGTCAAACCTTATCTTTTGTTCTTTACTAGGAATGTACTTTTGTGATAATGTTTTTAAATAAAAGTTTATGATTCAAAAATGTAAAAACCGGCAATAATTCAGATTCTGGAGTCATTTGATGTTGTTTTGTAGACATTATTATTCCTCGAGTTTTCAAATTTGGCACTCAACTACTGTGGCAGTAGGCCAATATTGATGTGATTCCAAGTTCTTGAAAATTTCTCTAAACTTTATCTTTAAACAAAAACATAACAGATTTCAGAGTTCTATGTCACAGTATTGAATTTCAAGCTTCTAGAAAATTTAAGAACGAAATTGAGTTTTCACTACGCATGATTATTTATGGAAATTTGCTTTAATTAGTAACTTGGCTTGATTTTCATGACCAATACAGAGTAAATTTAGCTCTATTTTGCTCACTTTTGTTTAACTTGACTCCTTTATACTTTTAAATATGGTAAGTTGTAATCGATTTTTCTCTCACACCCTGGTGAGCCCGAGTTTTGAAATATTGTTCATTTGTATATTTACGATGACACGACACAAATATTTTCCGACAGGCGCCACCTGGTGGAGAAAAAAACTGATTTCCAGATTCCATTATATATATAATAATCAATTATAAATAAAAGACTAAAAAGTTGAAAGTAATTAAAATAAAAAGATTCTTCTTGTTAATATATTAATGTAAAGTGTTTTTTCAATTTACGAACGAACTATATTTCACAAACACTTTTTCTAATTTAAGGCTTATAACTTTCGGCTTCGTTTCAAGTTATTCCTTAAACAATAATAAATATTCAAGAGGGTATTTTCTTAATTTTAATTTTTTTTTTCTTAAACTTTACCCCAGGACAGGTGAAAAAACTAAATTCCAATAAAAGATGAAGAAATATCGAACTTTGTTTCCCAAACTCATGTCGATTGTTATGTCAAAAATTCTAGAAGGTCTAGAATACTTACACAGTAACGCGTGTTTTGTGTTTAGATTTGCAGTATAGAGAAGATAATTTTGTAAACATTTTGAACATTTTTCCATTAATCGAATGGGTCCAAAACTTGTTACAATTCTACAAATTTGGTGTCGAAACAGTACATCAACTTTCGTTGATGTAACTGGATGTGATTTGAATTATTTTGTTCACATACAAACGGAAAGAAAAACAAACAGATATTCTGGCTTTTAATAGATTTAATATAACGTTAAACACTGAAGTACAATTTTGGTGTGAAGATCAAATAATAAAATTCCCCAAGATAGCATGTTGCCTTTTAGCCGTGTTATTGTGTTCATAGATAGTCATAATTTCAATGGTTTTTAGGTCTCAGGAAAATCTAAAATATGGAGTTCATCAAAATCTCCAGGTCAAATTTTTTGACGACTGCTTTATTTTCTCTCCCTATTAGCACAAGATGCTCTACAATGTTCATACGATAACTTTACAATGTTGTGCAGCATTCAGAATATTGTAGAAATATCGTGGAGATATAGTAAAATGTTTTGTGCTAATAGGGCTTTGTACACTAGTGTCAGAAATAATACATAATTTTGAATATGCCACAAAAATGAAGTTAATATGAATACTACGGTTCACGATCAGTTGCTGAGAATCGTGGGACATACCATAGTCGGAACTCACATTTTACAGTGAAGATTCGGTCACGAGGGCCACCCGAAAGGGATGAAGGCAAAAATGGAGTTTGACACATCCTGTGTCATAGAACGCTGAAAACGAGATGCAACTTTCATCAGTGGTTATGTTTGATGTGTTTAATATTTACATGCATTTTCGTAAGCACAGCAGAAATATTTAGGAAGATATAAAGGTTTTCTTAAAAAATTCCATATTTTCCCGCAGGTGTTTTGCTTATAACATGCAGAGGATTCCACCAAATTGTACGAAACTTACAGACTACTTGATAATATGTAAAAGAAGCATTGTATTAAAATTTGAATTAAAGCATTTGAATATTACAGGAAATATGAGCATTTGTACTAAATAATTTTTAGTGTGCATGTGCGAAATGTAGCAAAATTTTTGTTTCATAACTTCAAAGCCTTAACTTATACAGCATCTTATATAAAAATTCCAGTTCAATCCCATTAGTATTCAGAAAGATATCGGGATTGCAACTTAGTGAATTTCGGTACACTCTAAGAGAAGCTAAATGATGAGGTTCTTGCACAAATTGATATTTTTAAAACTTGTATCTTCGAATAGTAATTATAGAACTGTAATTTAAATTATGTTTTTAACTTATAAATATGTATTAGTAATCAGGATATTCAACTTTCATAAAATTCAATATTACTGTTCGAAAAACTTGAAATTTGGCAGATAGTTGCTTCTTGGGTTGTAGGTGCTCACTAATAAAGTATTTTCAAACTTTTAATTAGAATTTCAATTAATTAAAAATTACCTTAAATTTTAAAGTTTTTCCAGAATAACTTCGGAGCCTATTATCTCACAAAAACCATTTTTACATCATCTTAAAGATAAAAAAGTAAGATTTTCAATGAAATAGATCTTATTTCCATGCAACATTTGTTCAATTTTAATTACTTTTCCAAAATGTTTTCAAACATGAATTGTAACAATGTTTCTATTGTTGTATATAAAATTCAAAGCAATCTCATTATTTCAGCAAATCTTTTTGTCACGCGCTTTTGCAATTGTTATGGTTATAATAGCATATATTGTTTTCTTGGGAAATTAACTCCAAAGTCGAATTTTCACTTTAGTATTCATTGCATTACTGAAATATTTTATCGCACCTTTTTGCAAGTAATATATTTTTAAAACATGGCAACAGATATTTGATTTCGGGGGGGGGGGAGATTGTACATGAGTGAGGTAGACTGAAATGATTTTTATCCTTTCTTCAAAAATTTAATCTCATGATTTCCTGCCATTTTAAAAATATGAGGCATAAAAACGCTTTAAAATTTTTGTATATTGCATGACTAAGCGCCTTCGGCGACCAGTGTGTTCGCCGGGAATATAATTACAATTGAATCTTGCATCATTTTATATTCATGGTTCCTTTAACAATGTAAGCAGATTATACTAGATATTTAACCCATGTTCTTTTAGTAGCCTTTCACCTGTTCATTGTCTACATAAATGCTCCTAATGGAGTCAAATAACTGACCTTGTCATGTACCATCTAATTGCAAGTTATCAGCGACATCTTCACTTTCTTAATCATCTTGCAATATATGCATTTTATGGCCAGCGGCATGCTTGCTGAATTAAAACATGCTGAAAAAATAATTAAACCATAGCAGCCATAATCATTCAGTTTACTGAATATATATCTTCATATACCTAATATCTCAGAGAGCTTCATTTACAGATTCCATAAGAAGTTTGATGAAATGAAATATGAAAGTAAAATGTATTAGAATATTAACTCAGCTTTTAACTCTATCAATACGAGACCGTCCCAAACGTCCGGATGTCACTCTGAAATTCCCCCTCCCCTTTCGTTAAGTGTGATTGATTTCACATCCTCGGCGCGTGCTTTCTTCGTTAGAGTGGCTCGTCCAGATGTGTTAGGGGAAGAGGAAGTTTTCTTACAATTCGAACAATGCCAGCTGTCATTGTGGTTTTTTAAGGGAGAAAGTGAATTTCCCTGATCTTTGATAGAGGAGCTCGGACGTTCCCGTATTTTGAGCTCCCTTTATTTCAATGGCCTTAGGAATCGGAGAGTTAACAACGAAAGAGATATACACAATTAAATATTTGTTTAAAGAATGAAAAGGGTTTTAATTGCGTTTCAACGATGAAAAGTCTTGTTGTAAATCATGCCAAAAAATAATATTTAAAAATTTATTAAAATTAAAGAAATAATTGTACGGCAACTTAATTCATGTGATTAGAATTATAATTTTTTTGCACTTTCAGATGGAGCAAAAATTATTTTTTGTGCTGTAATATTTTCGGAAGTTATTAAGGAAAAACAGCGAAATTTCGTCTAATTTGTAATTAATTAAAATTTTAATTAAAATTTCATAAAAAATGTTCCAAGGTGCACATTTCCACTCTTCAAAGTATATTTGTGCCAAATCTCGAAGATCTACGTCCAGCGGTCTGCCCTGCAGAGGACCAAGACACGGACACAAATTCTCCTTTATTATTTGTAGAGATAGGTAAGTTTTTATTCAGATTTTGGTCAGGCAGTTAGGTTTCAGTGCAGTACTGTCGCCAAACTTGAATTTCCTCTTGTGATAACTTATCAAATTTGTATTAGATTTAGCGCAGTTCAAATCTAATGGTAGGAAGCCAGCTTAACGGTAGGTGAAAGAGTCGTGAAGTTGGTGACATTATCTCGTCTATAACTATAAAAGACAAATACCATGACTCATTCATCACGAAATCTCCCAAACCATGACACCTAGAAACTTGAAATTTGGCAGGTGGTTGCTTTTAGGGTAGTGCTCATTAAGAAAAGATTTTTCGAAATTTTAATTAATTAAAAATTACCTTAAATGTTAACGTTTTTCAGCAATAATTTCGGATCATATTGTCCTTCAAAAATCATTTTAACATCATCTTAAAGTTTAAAAAATTATCTTTTCATTGCCACCAATTTTATTTCCATGCAACGTTCTTTTTAATTATAATTAATTTTTGAAAATGTTTGCAAACACAATTTCCATCGGCGAAACGGGACGGAGCAACGGCGTAGATCACGGTTCCTCAAGGTCACGGTTCTATTTATAACACTGGAGGGGGACGGGACGATTGGTGACGGGTTACGATCAAGGGAGAAATGCTGCCCAGTCATCATTCACACCAGTGGTGGCGAGTCGGGGGGGAAAGAGTCAGTCGTCCCTCTACTTATTTAGGGAAAGATTAAATTTTTATTTCATTTTAGATGGCTGAAACTAGGAATAACAATAGAACAATAGTGTTCGGCAAAACTAACTAATTTTTTAATTAAATTTTTAAGTTTTATTGTCTACTCCCTATACTCTCGGGTATTTTAGATGTCAATCAATTTTTTGCCACCTAATTTTTTCTACTCAATCTGGCACCCACTGGTTCACACAGGGGTGTGCGTCGAGCATGTTCGACTTTCGCGACCATACTCACTGCGTTAATCATTCTACCGATGAGTGATAGATGAATTGTGTGAGAGTTATTTGAAGTGTAGTTTTTAAGTGCAGTTTTTTGATGCATCATACTGAATTGTATCGCTGGCATTTTAAAATCTACATTTTTATATATTTTACTATCTGCAAAATACAATAAAATATTCACGTTTTCGTTCATCTTTCCTAAGTTATCGCTGCTGAAATCTCGACGGCGAATGCTATAATTTATGTAAAATACAAAAATATAAGCTAATTTAAACTGGCGGACCAGCTGGTCGTCGAAGGCGGATAGTTTTAAATAATTTAAAGGCATTGTGTTTATAAAACTTAAATTACAGCTCACAAAATAGGAAAACATGTAGATAATTACGTTGTCAGCCAATTATTAACATTTTTTCCTTTTAATTTGGGATTCTCGACACACGCTCACTTCTTTGAATCCCAACCGTCTGATTGAACTCTTAAGCTGGACATTCACGATCACTCCACACCTCACACATTCGCTCGCACCGCTCCAAAACTGATCGTCAATGCGAAAATTCGATGAAAATTGGAGTGGTGTGGCCGAAAGTTTGAAAATCGAATCTCGATTGAAATCCGTTTGGAATGTTGGACCATAAAACCTTAAAAGCGACAGATGTAGATACGTGGGGGAGTGAGGCGAAGAAACGGAGGAAACTACACTGTACTTAGAGAGACAATCGGTAAGGAAATCGGAGCGGGGCGGAGGCTCCCCTTTTGAAAGCGGGAGAAGTGAGTAGGAGCAGTATCCCTAGGGGATTGGAGTGACCGGTAGCCCACGTTAACTCTGCTTACCCAAAGGGTGTAAAGTATGTGACGAGTTGGAAGGATAGTGGATCGGATTTTGGTTCGCATCGAGCTTTCGTGAATGACAGACCTCAATGGATGGGCAGAAGAAGGGAATCTTGTGGAGTGCACCACGCCATTTGCGCTATGTGCAGTGATCTTGAATGTCCATCTTAACAGTTAGTACATTCGCACCACACTGTGATGTTGAGCGTATTTTTCACGCCCCTCCCGCTCCGAAGAAATCTCGGCAAGGAGCTTTACGACATGTTTTTTTTTATTTTGTAAGTTCTTGGGTTTCTATCAACCTTGCAGTGACTCCCAGGTTTCTTCAGAGAATTCATTGCTTCGATGGCAGGCTGGAGACTTTCAGGAAATGGATTTAAAACAGATATATAGTAAATACGATTGTAACGTAAAGAGAAGAAGGATTTGCTATGCCGCAGCTGGATGGAGAGTGATTGCTTAAAAAATATAGGGTCCATCACGCCGAGGGCAAACTTTGAAGAAAGAAGCTGCTTACAGGTTGAGTGGAAATACACGTTTTGGCTCCTAGTGAATACTTTAGATCGTGTATTGTTTTTTTCATCTTCATGTCTTCATACTCATTTTGTCTTGCTTCCTTTTAACAAGATCTTTGATTTCATGTGAATTTTTTTAATCTTGCGTAATTATGGCGTGATTTATGGAACAAAATTATCATTTTGCCCCTATGCACTAATATCATGTTGCATATTTTCAGGAGTTCTGATTTATTTTCCAAATTGGAGGAAAACTGCTATCTGATCAGTGGCGTGGCGTCGATCTACTTTTAAAGTAAATCGTATGCATGGGAACTTTTCTGCTCATTTGGCGTGATCATATCCCATCAAAATTGTTAATCAAATTTCAAGTCTCAGTTTTTCCGATCTACTGTATTAGTTTGAGGATGGTACATGGGAGTGAGGAGTATGTAAGGGATATACCATATGTTTGAAATACAGCATTATTAAATTGTGTTCCAATATCACTGATAAGACGTGTCAGACGGTATCGTAGAAAAGCTTCTTCTACCGTATTTACTGAGCTCTCCTACTCTCTTTTACGGTGGAGTTTTATAGAACAAATAACACTTACCAATTCGTAGAAGTATCCTCGACAATGAAAGTCCATTTCTTTTTGCCTGAGGTCTCTGGAAGAGGACCAAAAAAAAACCAATTGGCATAGTCTCCGATTATTGGGAATGCAGAGGATTTCTAAACAGTCTAGCTGATTTTGTGTTGAAAGATAATTCGGTGTAATCTTTAACATATTCGGAAATGTTTAACCGCATTCGAGGAAAGTAGTATCTAGAGGCTTCCTATTAAATGTGTCTTCAGTATCGTAAGGACAAGATATAGGGGCATCATGGTATGGAACTAATATTTCTGCCTCGTCAAACTCAGAGTCTGGATATTAACGATAAAGCAATCCGTTTCTCATAACAGTACCGCAGTTGGTACATTTAGCAGAATTCTTGGATCATTGACTTGTTTTGAGGAAAAGTAATAGAAGTGGAGCAGAAAATTGTTATGAAAATACGTTTCAGGAGAAAGCACATAAACTATGACATTATCTTTGCCAGGAATTTACTCTACTCTTAGATTATAGGACTATAATTATAAAACCCATCTTACTAATGGGTCGGCGGTGATTTTAAACAAGACTTTTAGACTTACAGATCCATTTTAATGACAGATGATCATACCCAATTGTTATTCGAGGTCCTTCTAAGCTATCACGAAACTCTTCGAGAGCGCACACGTCTTATAAAGCTTCACTTTCAGCGGAGGAGAAAATTTCTGATGGAGCCAGAAAGTGACTTGCATACTCTATGGGGTGCTTTTTATCACCTTTTCCTTTGATAAGAACTGCTTCTAAGAAGTAACTTGAAGCATTTGTCAGGAGAACAAATGCTTTTGTTTCGTTTACTTTACTTTCGTTCAAGCACAGACGGTGTAACTAACTTTATCTTTAATGAATCAAATGAAGTCGTCTCATCTGATTCTCACTTCCAACTTAGTGACATTGCTCAATGGAGGTGAGAACTCTGCAAACTGAGGAGTGAAGAGACGACACCGATTGTAGGTTTGCAAGAAGATTTGCACTTCTTTACATTGTTTGGGGGTGAAATTTTCTAAATGGCCTCAATTTTTGCTGGATGAAATTGGATTCCAGCATTGGTGATATAATGTCCTAAATACCTTACCTTCGAACTGACTAAGTTGCTCATTATTCTGTTAGCATGCAGCTTAAATTAGTGTAAGTATTCGTAGACTTGAGGAAGTCTTAAATATATTCTACTTGAGGAAAGATATTCTTTCAAAAGACGAAGCTTACATTATCATATCATCTGATAGGCACAGTGTTTGAGGCTAAGTAGGCAAGGGTTTGCTTGTAAACTGTGGTTTGAATTCACTTGCTTTTGCAAGTCTCAATATATAAATTAAAGGATTGCAGTTTTCATTAGCTTCCTGTATCAACGTTTGGTAAACAGGAAGATCCTATATAGATATTATTAGCTTATAAATCCGTAATCTCTTATTTGTTTTCATTTCTATAAGCAATTTATTGTTTAAATCCTTCGTCGGGCGCAAATATTCTGACAGGCACAGCTCGGATTTTTTCGTTTACCCCTTCATTTCCAGGAAGGATACAAGTCTATCCCTTCTAGCTGTCTCCTATCTTTATCTGATGTTTGGAATCCCCTTATTTAATTGACTTGCCCGCTACATGTAGTGTAGTTACCGCCTTTATTGGCCTCACAGGCACACTGCGCCCAAATTCGTCACACATATTGATTGTTCATAACATCCGATTTTATTTTTAGTACACATGTTTATTATATTCATTTCATGACTTTTTCATGCAAAATTTATTGTTGTTAAAATGATTGTCCTAAATATTTGCTTAGGTCAAAGGAAAGAAATAATACACCTGCATATTTGGTTTAAGAGGTAGGAAAACTTTAGTGTGCTACGTTACGAAAGGCAAGAAGTACGTAATTCTTGTGTTTTCATTTCATGACGATTTTTTGCTACAATATCCCAAATTTTTTCTCCTAAGTCTCTATTCAAAGGTCAGTGATTATTTTTAGAATGCTAAAATTAAAATCAGTGTGCATTAACAATATTAAAATCACGAGATTTTTTTTATCTGTGCCTGTCAGGCGCATCCCAGATAGCAATTTTAGTTTGCAGCAAACTTGCATCAGTATTGCACTGCAAATCTGCAAGCTTGCAACAAGGTTGACACGACAAGAGTGCAAGTGTGAAACAAGCTTGCAGCAAGTTAACGCAAGCTTCGAAGTCACCATGTGTCAAATTTGCTACAAATTTGCCATAAATTCGTCACGTCAAACTCATTGCAAACATAGCAAAAACGGAGTAAAAACCTCGGATTAGAACTCGCGACCTAGCGCTTGCTAGAAGGACGCTCTAAACCACTCAGCCAGCTAGACTGCTGGAGGAGAAGATAGATTCTGCTAATAGATCGCGCATACGATTTATTTTAAACTTTTTTCTTGATTTCATTAATTTTTTAAATTTTGTGTTGAGAACATGATTTGAAATCAAAGAGACAGCGATTTTCGCTAATAACTACATTGTGCTAGTAGAAAAAATTATGAAATTAGGTTTCAGAAGTAATTACTTTTAAAATGGACAAAATGTAAGTTATTATTTTTCAATAAAATTTGACTGTTTTTTAGGTTTAATTTTGTTTATAAACGTTAAAATTTCAACATTAAGAAAAAGGCAATATAGTTTTCTTTAAAGTACGAGTTCTATATTTAGTAAAAAGATGGAAAATGTTTCAAAATTTTTTTTTATAAAAAAGTTAGTTTTTTCACAATTTATCATTGATTTATTGAATTAATAAAAAGAAGGACGGACTAGGAGATGCTATTAAAAATCGGATGTTTTTTTCAAAACAGAGACAAAGATAATTATCTCTTTGTGCTATCATCTTTGCATCAAGCTTGTTTTGCAAACTCACAGCAAGCTTGCATTGCAAGGAGGGGTGGCGCTAGTTGTCACGGTGAACTTGTGGCAAACTCGTTTTGCAAGCGAAGGTGGCGATTCTGCATTGTTAGTTTGTCACAAGTTCGTTTCAAGCTTGACGAGTCAAATTTGCCATGATAAGGTAATATCAAGTAAAAATCAAACTTGTGCTGCAAACGTACGTGCTATATGGGATTGCACCGAACTTGCCAGTGCGAATATTGCGTCCGTATGAGGGTAAAAATAGTATGGTTTAGTAACTAGAAACGGCTATATTACTTAATTTTAGTGCATATACCTGAAGACTTGTATTTTCTTCGTATCTCATTTAATTTTATGCATAGAAATCTAAAATAGGAAATTAAATAAAAAATAAATAAAATGACAAAAACCGTGCAAAAATGCATTATAAAAAATTAAATTACAAAATACATTTGCCATAATACAATATCTAAAACTACTGAATCTATTTTTAATTTTTTAAAATTGTTTGTTTATTTCATTTTATATATCTTTTTATAAAAGGCATCGTCACAGAAGCTATAAATTCGATGAAAACAGTGGAAAAAAATATTTCTTATAAAGTTTAAACTTTTTGTCTTATACCATAGTTGCCATAATTGTAATGTAACCATAATAATTGTCGATGTAACCATAGTTACCGAAATTGTTTGGAAATCCGGGTAGAAGATCGTTGATAGAACTGGTGAAAGTTCACGATTCGATAAAATGATATGAACATTCCACTGCACATGAAATTTCGAAGTGCATTCGCCCTGTCAAGATGAAACATCATTAAATGCGTGATCGTGCCGCTGTCAGCTGTGAGGATTTGAACTTCTGTCAGTAGTCGAGGAACGTAGAATCTCACTTTCGTCTGATAAATAGACGAGAAATGTATAGGGGGAGAAACACCGCTAGTTTTGTTACGGTTTTTGGCTAATTCTTAAATGTCGGTCTGAAGCAAGGAAACTTAGTCATAATTATGTTCTCTTTATCATAATTATGCTGTTTTTGCATAGACATGGAATAATTCGCATCAGTTACATGTTGTGTTGAATGACAAACTGGGAAATGATTGCTTTAAAAGGTTATAAAATATCTCAAAAGTAACAGGCATTTTTTTTCATTGATGTTACATTAGAAACACATGGTGGAAGTACTATACTAGCTATGTTCCAGGATATTTCTAGGAAAAAAGCCTGAAAAAAATAGTTAAAATATCGATATCTTAAAGAATCAATAGGAGCGGCAAGTCTTGATTTTAAGAATTTTTTTTTTTACTTGCATTTTGTTAAAAAATATACCTAAATTTAACAAGCGCAAACAAAGAAATCTCTCATGTTAAACGTCAAAATTGTTTTTCTTGCTTGCAAAAATATGTAAAGGAAACTTTTCAGTGTTTGTAGCAACAAATCGAAAGGACATTTAGTAATTTATTGGCAATCTTCTGTTACAGTATAGTAATTTGTGCTGTTATAGAAAATGCAATACATTCAAACTGTTATAATTTTTTATTAGTCAGAGAAGTAAGTGAATAAAATTTCTGAGAAATTCTTCAAATGGTTAGAACAAATAAAAGGATTCGCAGAGAATCAATATCCATCTTTGGTGAAGGTGGGTCTCAAATTCACTGCTGTTCGATCAGAAGTCGAGACTACTACCACCAGGTAGACATGTCCCTACTTAGCTGTAAAAATGTTTTTTATTTTAATTGCATACCATTTCAGATTCCTAGGCATTATCAGGAAAAAAGAAAGATTTTCATATTATCACGATATTTATTAAAGGATAAAGTAGAATTTCGTAAAACATATTGTGCGTGAATTGACGAAAGCGAAAGAAATATTGTTTCTCGAATTGTTCTTTTTTTAATTTACATATATTATTTTTTAAAATAGGATAGCTTATAACTGACATGTACATTAATATTAAAATTAATTAGAACTGTTATTGGAAAATGTATTACCAAAAATAACTTCGGTTCTCTGAATTTAAAAGTATGACTCCTTATATGTATGCATTTCTAATAACAAACCGCCTAAAAATTGTTTGTCATTTTGCGTATCTTCTTCATGTCGTTAAGAAACAACTAGTTTTTATGAAAAGTGTTTTATAGAAAACTTTAATATACACTATACACAAATAATCGTACGTGTACAAAATTTAGAGTTAAATTTTTGCAATATCTAGCACAGTTTCAAAATAAAATAACTTCAATGAACGAAACTTGCAAGAATAAAACCAACACTATTTAAGATATAATTAGTCTTACTGAACCATTCTCCATTCAATCTCCTAAATCACTACCAAACAGAATCTTCCTCCTAAGCTCTGTCTCAAACATTGTGTTAAATCGCGGAAGAATGCATTATCCTTTCCGCCACGAGCTAAAACAAAAGAATAAGAAAATCAAACAAAACCCTTCCCTGAAAGTTTTCAGCTGCATTATCTTGTCCGTTACCACTTGATCCAAAGCCCTAATTGGTTTCCAAGCCTTCCTCGTAATTTCTTCAAGGATTCACTGGGAACAAATATGGAGTGTCTCCAATGCTTGTAAGTTTGTTGTCCGATATGTCTTGTTAAGGAGGTTGTCTATTTTGCTTGGTAAAGAGTGGAAGGTTAATAAGAAGTCCTTTCACTCCCAGATTGTTTGCTCAATTGATAAGGATACAAGCCCTGTGCGAAAAATTTTTTTATCTGTAGAGATTTTCTTCAGCATCATATGGCGGAGGATTAGGTTGTGATTGTATTTTATGAGACTTTCAAGTACAATGACTGAGAATCTGAAGACCACCTTGACGGGCGTCTGGAAAGTAAAATGAAGTGCCCTTTTTTTGTCCATAAAATTCAGGTAAAGGAGTGAGCTTTATTCTTTGGTCTGATAACAAGGGCCTTTCTGGAAAAATTTGTGATACTACTTTAACTCGATAAATAAACTTTGATATTAGATTTAAGTTTATTTAATATACATTGGTTAGATAGCAACTAAATTAATCTCATTATTTGTTAGAGGTTTAAGATTAATAAGCAGTCCTTTCACTCCCAGATTGTTTGCTCAAATGAAAAGGATATAAGTCTGATGCGAAAATTTGTAGCTTTTGAGAATTTCGTCAGCATTATATGGCGGAGGATTTTCTTGTGATTCATTTTTTATTGGATTTTTATGTACCGCGACTGATTTTCTGAATGTCTACTTGAAGAACATCTGGAAATTAAAGAAGGTCGTTTCTTAGTCCATGAAACATAAGTGTAAGAATGAGCTTTGTTCTTTGGCTTGGCAATTTGAGAGCTTCTTGATAGAAGTTTACCCCAGTAGAAACTGACTCATGCTGTTTCTCAACATATGCTGGCTGCTACACTGAATGTTTCTGATAACCCTTAAAGAAGGCTTCCTTTTGTTTATTTCTTGCCTCGCTTGATTTCAATATTACAATTATTTTATATTAGCTATTTTTATAAAATTTTCATGATGTCAAATTTAAGTGAAAGTGATGAGCCACAGTTTAAAAAGAGAAACAAAAGTCCTGAAGTGTATAGAATAAACAATATCAGAAGTTCGAAAGCTTAAGGGAAAAAATTCTCAAATTGGAAAAGTAACGAAATAGGGAAAAAAAGACTGGCAAAATTGAAAGTAAGTTATAATATAGTATTTGATTGAAGTTGATTTAGCTATCTTTAAAAACTTAACGTCATGTTTCTTTTCCTGGTTATCTCATGTGCCAAATAGATAGTTTTTAAAATTTTACTGATTTCGATATGACTTTACACCACAGTATACCCCCGAACTCGGAACCAGGACGGCTCCTTGTCGGCTGGGTAGGTATATATAAACCTTTATTGAGGCTCAAAAAAATAAAAAAGAAAGAAAAAATAAATAGATATGAAACAAATACTAATGAACCAAAAGCAGAAGTGTAAATGTTAATTAGTATTCACAAAATGGACATCACAAAATAAATGTCTGCAAAAAAGCATTTAGTGCCTTACGCGGCAAGAGTATAGGGATTTTGTAGGTTACTAATAAGTAAGTAATGAACCCTAAATCAAATAGTATTTCTAGGGACACTTGCTGAGAAATTCACACACATATTGAGAGTTTTCCAACAGTAATGGAAAGTATTACATTATTTAGATGCTCGTCTGGATTTTTTTTCGATGCAAAAAATGTTTACTAAACAACTTCCACATTTAAATGTGAAATGTGAATTTCATTTAAAATAAATAATGAAAAATTTTTGAGATCGGAAGGCTGCGAGTGTACACATATATAAATTGTGAAGAAATGACAGTTAAATAAAAAAAAGCAATGTGTGTGACCTAGCAAATGATACTAAACGGACGGCACGAGGTAAAGAGACAAAAAATTTTATTCTATACTTAAAGAGGTGACTGCTTTGTGTAGAAAATGCAATGATGCATCTGGAATCACATTTAATTTTATGCAGAATTTATATTTGTCTCACATATTCGTTCATTATGTATTTAAAACAAGGCAATTATGGCGATACTTAGTGATGTGGGTTGGGTAAATACACAATGGGTAGGATAATATTTTTGGAAGTATTTACCCGAGGCCTGAGTATATACCCAAAAACTGGGCATTTTGCAGGGGGGGGAAGTGCAGTGGCACCTCGTTAATCCAAAATTTCGGATAATCCGTACATTTTTTTTTTAATTTTCTGAAAATTTTGGAAAAAATACGAAGAAGAAAAACAATTACGAACCAGAAGCAAAGATAATGTCCATTCCTAACTTTAAAAAACCACAACATTTGAATTGGTATTTAAAATTGAATACATTACCTTACTTGATAGAAACAAAATCTGTTATCGTCTGTGTACATAGGAACTAAACCTGCTTGACGATGTGATGTTGCGCTAGCGACGCTTGAACATCACGTCGGTCGGTGTAAAGGCAGCGTACTTTTTTTCGTAGCGTAGCGCCAGTTCAAGTGCACTAGCAGCATCTACGTGTGATACAAGATCTGTCGAGACGACTTCTTCACTTTCATAGGGATGATCCTGATCTTGATTCCTGACCATGGAAACATTGTCTTCTGAAAACAATGATACTTTACTTTAACATGCGAATTAATTCATTCATATGACACATAATTCGACACAACATAACAATGGCTCACTTCGACAGGGCAACGCATATAAGATCAGTGAAGTGAACACTGACTCGACTCGGGCCTACTAGACAACAGATAAAACCAACCCCGCCACTTTTAACCCAGTAGGTTATTTTCAGCGCGAGTTATCATAGGAATCGTGAATCATTTCATCTCAAGGTCATTACCCTAAACTTGTTTGCCGACGGCTGAACTTTGCCGGGCGAATCGCTGCTAGCTCATCCGCACTTTTTCACAGAGCACCTAAATTTAGTATTCTACTGCATTTGGTATATCAGGAGTATTTATCAAATTTCCCGGATAATCCGAATTTTTTGGAATCGGAACAGAGGTAAGCCCCAATTAGTTAGGATAACCGAGGTTCCACAGTGCCTGTTAAGTATAAATTGGTGAACAGTTTTTTTTAACAAAAGGAACCGTTTGACATCTGAAAGAGGATGTAAGCTCATATTTAGTGTATAATTGGTAGCTTCTACATTGTGATGAGAAGACAAAGGGAGAAAAACAAAATCTGGACATAATAAACGAAGAAAATGCCACAATTGAAAACAAAGGGCAAGAAAATATAAAATGATATACTAGTTAAAAAGAAGAAAGGATAAAAACAGATAATTTGTGCAGTTCCTCTGAGAATTAAAATTCTGAATCTGACTATGAAATATTTGAATCTCATTCAGATTAATGTTTAAACCACAACTTCAGTATTCAAAAAAAAAGGAAGAAGAAGTAAAATTATAAACAATTGTATCCTTTATTTTAGTTTCTATTTTTATCCCTTTTAAGACTAAACTCAACATTTCTTTTTTATAATTTAGTTAAAATTTCTCTTTTTTTTAAAAAAATATCATCAAATTCATTATTACTCACTTACTCATCGCAATTCACAAAAATTGATATTTAAATCAGGTATTTTATGTAAAATGCATGTTGTAATATTGCGTTTGTTTTCTCTGATGAATTTTTTTAGTTTTTTATAAAATTAAAATTTTCTAGAAGCTTCAGATGTTTATAATTTTTCTTTACTTTACCGTACACTCAATATAAATATATAGCAATACCATATTATACCATATTACACTCAAACGCAGGTATTTAAAATGAATAGAGTTAATTGAAAAATAAATACCCAGGAAAATACCCATTTTGGGTATTTAACTTGGGTATTTACCCCTAAAAAGATACCCGCGTATTTTACATTACTTGGTGTACTGCTTCGGCATTCATAACCTAAAGACATATACATCAAAAATGTATATAGGTGAAGCGGAAAAAGGAGTGAATGAAGTTTTTTCGTTGTTTTTACCTTCACAATACAGAACGCCGCCCCACGTCCCCGTGCCTCATGGCATTACGGCAACCGAACCTGTTGAATGGACATGGGACCCTTCACAATGCAGATCGTTTGTTTACAAATCAGAGTTTAAGGGTACAGTCAGAACTCAGGAATTCAATGGAATAATAAAGAATAACTTTCGTTTAGGACGGCATTCGTAATTTAATTTCTCTTAGAATAAATTTCAGTTTCTGTACATGATGCTTTATTAAAACCCCTAAATATTTTTTTCTTGATAGCAATTTTCTTATCAAAACAAACAAAGCAGTACTTAAAACTATCAAATTTTGATGAGATTATTGAAGTTTGCCGAAAAAAGTGATGTTGAGTGAGATTTTATTCCTTTGATACTTTTTCCGAGCCACTGATTTTCACAAAGAATTATCGCTTGAAAATGTTTTGCAATTATAAGAAATAATTGTTTAAAAAATCATGTAATTACCTCAAATAAAATATCTTAATTATGGTCAATTTATCTCAAAAAGAAAATTCTAAAGTTCCTAATAAATTGGAATGGGAATACAAATTAGGTTTTCTCTTCAATTTCCTCCTGGGATCCTCTAACAAGGAATCCAATTATTAACAAGAGCAGTTGAGAAGAGCGAAGAAATCTCTGTAATATTTTACGTTCCTTTGTATTCGGAGGTAAACGAATTATATCGTTAAAGAAAATTAATTATCTTCTCCTCTGATGTTAATTCCAAAATGAAATGTTATTCTTGATTTTTTTAAAAAAAGTTTTATCATCTTATTTCAGGTTCCATTTAAGTTGAACTTCTTTGCTAATCAAAAATGAATTACTATATTTTTAATATTTAAGAATTGATTGTAAATATTTCACCATATATTCATTTTGAGTATTAACTCGCCAATCATTTTGAATCAAATTTCACAGTTTTAAAATATATGTAGGTTATAGGTAGTAATGTAGGTTACTCTACCCGATAATTTTAAAATTAATTCTGAAATCTATTTCAGTTCTCAACACTTCTAATAAAATCACTTTACTATACCCCTAGTTAGGTTAGTTAGGTTTACTTCCAGATTTGAAGTTAAGACCATATAGTTAGGATGAACCGCATTATTTTGATTCGAGGCCATATGAAGAAGACGTCACTTGATCCCGCACTATACTATCACCGTATGTTTGGCACAGAATAGTCTACGTATTTGGCTACTTAATCAGGTTAACGTCCGATTTTGAAGCTACAGGACGTGTATTTGGGAGGAGTCTCATAACCGCTTGAGACACTGCGTCCATTTTAATGGACATTCGTGTTTTATTTACAAAAAAAAGTAACTTTCTATCCAAAGCCCTTAAATCTCGCTGTCCAATGATGTGGATGGTCTCATATTGTCACTTGATAATAAATTGTATTAGTTAATTAATTTATTAATCATATGAATTAATGCTTAATTAATAAATTAATTATATGTAGTGTACTATAATCCTATCAAGAGTATTCATGTCGATTTTTGTGATAATTGGTCGAAAATTATACATTTGGGTCTTAAGAGGATATTACGAAGGTTTAGCGAAGCATAGCCATGTCTGGCTATTATGCCATTAAAAACCTTTAAGCGTTTGAGCCATATTTTTCCTTTTCTCATGTTCAGCTCGAAAGCATGTAATTTATGCTTTTCTTTCGTACAATTTCTTAAATTACAATAGAATGAATTCCTTTCCTCCGACTCCACTAGTAGCTGGGACTCTACCGTGACTGGCCCCACAAACATTCCTTTAGCAGCCTATCTGAGTAATTTTCCCTCCTAACCAGGGTGTGCATGAGATATACTTCTTGTCAAAATAAAGAAGTCAAGTCCTTTCTGGACTAAATATATTTAAGTAAACTTGCATATGCAAGCTTAACTGGATTAATATATTGGCTGAAAAATAGAAAGAAAATCAAGATTTCGTTTAGTTCATTGTGAACAAAGCAGCCATTGCTTTCTTGCCAGTTGTCAGCCCCCTTCTGTCCGTCTCTCTCTCTCGCTTTCCTCTCCTCAGAACACAAGTGACCTTTCCCTTTGTGATCCTACCACCTTGGCCGTTGAGAGCAGAGATAAGAGGAATCTTACACATGGATATAAATTCTTAAGGTTTCAGAGATTTGAATAAATGCAATAAAGATCCAATTATTAACTTTGAAAGCTAATTTTTAAGTTATTAAAGCTATTAGATAAAAGAAAATTGGTCACTTAGAAGGTTCATCGCTACACGGCATAACTCTAGAAACATCGCCAATATCTTTTCTTAGCTTATATTTCTATAGATTGATATCTGGGTAGTAGGTATATTTACCAGTAATCATTCAGACCCAAACTGGAAGTGAGAAGCATACCCAGATAGCACGTAAGTTTGCAGCAAGTTTGATTTTGACTTGATATTCCCTTGTCACGGCAAAATTTGACGCGTCAAACTTGAAACGAACTTGTAGCAAGTTCGCTGTGACAACTAGCGCCAACCTCGCTTGCAACGCATTTTTGCTGCAAGTTCGATGTGACAAATAGCGCCACCTCCCTTGCAAATCAAATTTGCAGCAAATTTGCAAAACAAGCTTCATGCAAAGATAGCACAATAAAGAGATAATTATCTTTGTCTCTGTTTTAAAAAAACATCCGATTTTTAATATCATCTCCTAGATCCATCTTTTCCTAGCATCCTTCTTTTTGTTAATTCAATAAATCAATGATAATTTGTAAAAAAAATAACTTTTTTATAAAAAAAATTTTTGAAAAATTTTCCATCTTTTTACTAAATATATCACTCGCACTTTAAAGAAAACTATACCGCCTTTTAATTAATGTTGAAATTTTAACGTTTATAAACAAAATTAAATCTAAAAAACAGTCAGTGTTTGTTGAAAAATAATAACTTAGACATTTTGTCCCATTTTAAAGTAATTACTTTTGAACTCTAATTTCATAATTTATTCTGCTAGCAAAACGTAGTTATTAGCGAAAATCGCTCTCTCTTTGACTTCAAATCATATTCTCAACTCAAAAAATTAATAAATCAAGAAAAAAGTTTAAAATAAATCGTATACGAATCGAATCGAACGATGTATTAGCGAAATCTATCTTCTCCTCACAGAGTTCAGCTGGCTCAATGGTTAGCGTCTCCGCTTCGGAACCGGGAGGTCGCGAGTTCTATCCCGGGTTGTGTTCGTACTCTGTTTTTGCTATAATTTGCAATGAGTTTGCAATGCAAGCTTGCCGCAAACTTGCTGCAAGTTCGTCCTATGGTGACTTCGAGGCTTGCGTTAACTTGCTGCAAGCTTGTTTCACACTTGCACACTTGTCCTGACAAGCTTGCAGACTTGCAGTGCAAGTCTGCTGCAAACTAAAATTGCTATCTGGGTAACCACTGAGCATAACATCAGTCGTTTGCAAGAAATATTAGTTAAATAAATCAAAATCCAGTTTCTAAAATGAAGCACAACGAAATCAGTAGCATTCAACACCATTAAAAAATCGGCGCAAGGCGGACAAGAAGAGGACGCTAAGCCCGAAATGAAAAACAGAAAATATTTTTTCCGTACATTAGCGGAAGGAAAGAGTGAAATGTTACTGAAAAATGAACTCTTTCTACAGTTGTGCAATGGAGAAATATTTCCGTTAGTCCCAGTGGGACTGGGCTTACGAAGGAGATTTCTTGGAAAGTGCTCCAAAACCTCAATTCCGAGAATGAAGAACCCTTCTTCGAAGGCAGAATGAAAGAACAAACAAAAGCAACAGCAGGACGGGGTTGCGCATCTAAAAATAAATAAACAATAACCCTTGTGCGTAATAGTCTTTTCGTTCAAGCGAATGACACATTTATTTCGGACTCGTAACTAGAGCTATAACGAAAAAAAAACTCGAAGTTCCGCATTTTTTATATGGTTTATTTTAAGGTAATTGAGAGGAGAATTTATTTTATATCTTTTATTTCTCAACTCATAAAGGAAAACACTAACTCGAAAGAAGTATTAGAGATGTGAAGTTTTGAAACATGTTATGTGAAATAAAAACGTTGCTAAAACTGTTTTATCGAGAGCTCATAATTGTGTAATTGGTAAAAGACTGTTTCCCCAAATAATGAACTAATTTCGGTTCATATGCAAAACATGTATCGTTGCAGCAAAACCAAATACTTATTTTAGAGTTTGTTTGAACAAAAATTATTCCTTGAAACTATCGCTTGTGACTTAATGCTCACAAATGTGATTCTTATAGAACAAATGATCTGTAACTGGTAGAAAAAAATAATACTCTTTTTCTGCATGAACCATGTCATCAGCATTATAAAACTGGAAGATTAATTAAACAAAAATAACATTGGATGGCAAATTGTAGAAAATTCTATTTAAAACAGTTATTTAGTAAATTGTGGTTAAATACTTAAAGTCAAAATGATTTTCCGCACGGAATTTTGAGTCCAAATGCTTGTCGAATCGAAAAGGAAAAGACAAGATAAAAGCTTTTGTAATCTAACGCTGTTCTGCATGAGACGAACTGGACCATCTTTTGGTTTTATCACCCATATTGTATGTCTGCAACCAACTTTAGACCAAATCCATCAACTATATGACTGTCTGTCGATGAGACCATTTATGTGTATTTGAAGGCGATTACTCGAAAACAAAAGCAGCTGGTTATATAAAATTTTGCATGTTGGCTTGACATCAGGATTGCAGATCAGTGTTAAATTTTGCAACCAACCTATCAATTGAAAGAGTTCCAAATGCAGAAGCGGTCCGAAGTAAGTTTACCAACCGGGCAAGGCATTAATATGGCGCCCCCTCCAGCTGTATTTTCTAAATTCTACTGTGTCTGTGCTTTAAATGCCAAACAAACTTCTACTGAAAAGTAAGTACGCATGTTTTATCTGCAAAAATGACTTAATAATATTATAGTGAGAATTTTTAAACTTCAGCTACATTTAAGTTTATATAGTGGTCTTATTGAAACTAAAATTGTTGGACGAAACTTCAATTTCTGTTCTTCACATTTGCATAATGTTCGATTTATCTGGTTTTGGTGAAGAAGAGGATTTGAACCTCGGTTCTTGATTTGTTATGACGTCATTCCAAAGATGGCAATGTTTAGTTATTACATAAGTATATATAGCAGAATTGGAGTGATGTCTTATGATGATGAGTTATCATGATGATTATGTTTGTATTATTATGATATGTTTTCTTTATGAACTAGAGTTGAGTTCATTTATCAGTTTTAAATGTTTTTAATAAAATTGATTAGTCATCTCAAAATTGTGGCTCCTTGTTATATCATCGTAAGAACAGCTGCCACACTCTGCACCACCAACAAAAATAATATATTCAGCAGATTTAAAAATATATGGATTTATTCCTCAAGTGTATTAACCCATTCACTGCCAACTACGAGATATCTCGTAGCAGATATCGTTCGCAGAGTCTGGATGTACTCTAAATGTTGCTGGCAGTGAATTGGTTAAAACTCTTTTTTTCTTCACACTCCCACTTTGGCGCTATCCAGATATTGGCGGCACGGGAAGTTCCCAGGTTTTCCCTGGCCTTACGCAGCCTCTGTCAAAATGTATACACAGTTACCTTCATTAAACAACGAATCTAAATACAAAACATGCCATTTATCGGATGCGTGGAAGAATGTTGGGGGAAGAGCATTCCCGCTTGTTTAATTTGAAAGTTTATAGCCTAGTATGAAATACAAGGAATAACAATGGATCAAACTCGTTGTTTCTTTTTAATTATAGAAACTCATTACTCCAGTTTAGTAATAGTTTTTAATATTTTCTTTTTATCTTTAGCCAGTCCATAAAAATACTACAACGGTTTTGTATTATTTTCTTTGTAACTTTTCCGATTACTCTACTTCAATTGCGAGTGATGGCAATCTTTACCTGTGAATTTAATTTAATTATTTAACGACTTTCCAGCTCTTGTGAGCCCAAGAGATAAGAAATATATTTGCCTTTGTGTTGAAAGAAACCAGACATTTGATCCAAGAAACCGAAACTGTTCCTAGACGGTCATCACATGTAATATCTGAGGAATCATTTTCTCTCACATCACAAGACCCTCTCATTAGTAAGTACCTCCTGTGCAGTTCACTTACAGCTGTCAAAATGGGATATAATTAAGCAAGCGAAACTTTTGAGATAGGAATTTTCATTAAACAGTTTGTTACGGCGAACAGCACAAAGACATAACGAAAAATGAAATAATGAGCAACAATCCAATAATAAAAAAGAAAGGGTCCGCAGCTGACGGGCCACCATAAAATTCGATTTATCCAAAATTTCGAAACAAGAAAAATTGAATCGGAAAAGGAGTAGATGAAGAAAAAACGGGAATTTTTAAATAAAAAATGGCACGAAGATCATTTTTTATGTATCAATTTTAATAAATAATGAATAAATAAAAATATGAAATATGAAATAATAAATAAAAAATAATTAATTTTGAAGAATATATTGATAATTATTATAATTAAAAAGATTCAGTAATTTTGAAAATAAAAACTTCAGTATTCCCGTCAATAATCTCATTTAGAAGACTTGCCATATTAAGGGAACCCATCAGCCAATCTTTTCTTCCATAATTTTGACCAAATTTGCTCTCTTTTTTCAGTATTTGAAAGTAAACTGTGCAGGAATATAGATTTCCAAAATATTTTTCATGTTCAGAAATTTAAATTTAAAAATATTAATTTGCTAAAAAAATTTGCTTTGTTTTAAAATGCTTTTTCTTCTGGAGAAATAAATATTTTCTGAAAAAGTTTGTGATTTGTCAAAAATATCAGATATTTTTATTTAAATTTTTTTTCTAATCAAAACTTTTACAGATCGATTTCTAATCTTATCTATCTGACATGCCTTATCCGAATAGAATTCTACGACATCTTTGAGTATACAGAAAAAATGCCAAACAATTTGGATAAAATGTGATTGACTTATTGCATTTTATTGCTAACATGATTTAGAAAAAAGCAAATTGAAAAAAAGGATTTAAACATTTCAACTCAGAAATAAGGTAATGAAACCATCTTATATTAAACTAGTTTTTCCACAACAATAATCTAAAAAATGTTAGTCAGAAAGAAATAATTTAATAAACTTATATGATTACCATAGTTATAATTATCTCTAGTTTTGTTTAGCAATAATCAGAAAAATTTTGAAAACATTTTTTAAAATATATTAAATTTTTCATTCATTACAGGTTGTTTCTAGACAATATATTTACGAAATCATTCTTAATTCCATTCAGCAAATGCTTATTAAAACACAAAAACAACTGTAAACCATTTGAAGAAATGTAATTAGAATAAAACAATTTGAATCAGGAAAAGTTTCCAGCAGAAAAAGCGTTTGAATAAAAACAGATTTAAGACATTTATAATAATGCTTTAATCAAAACCTTTTAGATTAAACAAAACTGTGTTGTAAAAAGTACTTTTCCTTTTTGCTTTTTTGAAACTAAGATGTATTAGTTAATAGTTACAGTGTCATTAATTTCAATTTCACTAGTGAGTTTGACAGTCAAATTCAAAACCCTTCTTGAAACCAATTTATTTGCAACTTTTGATTTAAGTGCCTTCCAACTTTTGGTTTTCATATTAAAATAATGTGACTTTCAGTTAATTTGTGGCATTTCGAAATATATCAAAATTAATCTGTAATGGACGGAAAGAAACAGACACAGAAAAGTTAGTGAAAGAATCAAAATCATATAAGTAAAGTTTTCAGAATAATGTTGTGCTTTATTTCTTGGCAAGAAAATTAGGTACCTTACCATTTAAAATATAGAGTAATTCGTGGAAAGGGGCTTGAACAAAGATAGCATATCAGTCAAAACCGTCAGTCAATGATTAATAAATATTTGTCCTATCTTTTTGTTATTTTTAGATAATTCAGTCAAAGGTTCAGAGAAAATTTTAAAATCAAAATTGAAAAATTAGCATTTTCATTTTCTGGTGCCGAATTCCCTTAAAGTAATGAAACTTCAAAGTCTGTCAAAATACTATTAAATATGCAATTTTAGAAAAATATAACTAGCAATACAAGAGTGAGTATTATTTGAGTAGAAACGAATATTTGGCGTATGCATGAAAACCAATGTGTTTTTATTCAGAAACTTTTAAGATCTGTTTTTCATTCAGTGAAAGAACAGTAAATCGTCGCTTAACAAGCAACACCACCTATCTAAATTTTTAGAAATTTCAAAGAAGAAGAAAAAGCTGAATTTTTCGCAAACAATAACGAATATTTTTAAATTTTTTGCCATCTAATATAAACTCGAGACCGCAAGCTCCTACTAGATGTGAAAAAATTCAGAAACATTCGTTACTAGTAGCGAAAAATTCAGTTTTTTCTTCCTTTTTGAACTTTTAAAAAATTGAGATAGGTGTTGTTGTTTGTTAAGCAACGAAATTGAAATGTAAACCTGCGTACGGATGTGCTTCGCTTCTATGACCAAAATCCATTCGATATTTCAATTTTGCACTACTTTTGACTAATATCTTGATTGCATTATAAACTATTTTCGAAATCTCATCAATTTACTTAGGACCTTACACTTTCCACACCCTTTAGTGCATCGGAAAGTCGTTTCTTTTATGCTTACCCTATCAAAAAGAAAGTTTTTGCCTTTCCTCGTCGTCTGTTAAAAAGCCTTTCAGAATAATACCTGCCATCAAATAAGCTTCGATAGCGAAACGAAAATTTTACCTTCGTCGAAGAAAGAAGACCAATTTTCAGGGCAACATTTTTATTCCCGATTCCTGCCTAAAGTCTAATCTGGAACTTGCTTTCACGTAAAGATAAAATTCCCATTTCCCAAACCGATATCCTGATACCTAATTCCAACTTCTCTTTTCATGCAGCGAATGCTTTTGTATTTTTTTCTGGAATTTCTCTCCAGATATGTGGAACAATTCTTTTTGGACCAGAAATATCTATGTTTATATATAACTCATCTTCAGTATTATTTGCTCCAAAACTTCAAGACTAATACTTTTAGAAGAAATTCAATCGTTTTTGGAAAAAAAAGTTCATGCAGCCTGTACTTTAATCGAAGTGTATGAATGAGTATAAATTCAAAAATTTATTAGATTATGCATAACATATAACTAATTTAATATATGTGATTTTCCATATTAAACTATGTTGCTGTATAGATGTTCTGAATATTATGTGGTTTTCCAAGAAAGAAATGCCATCTTATTACTTGCAACTCACAAAACAAAATTTCTTACGATTATTATCAACCTTTATTTCTCCTAAAATCTCGTCTGTTGCTTTCAACAAAGGCTAAGGCTATTCAAAATAATGAGCCCTTTCTTAGCCGATTGTTTGTTTACGTGCCTTGCTATTGCGCGAAGAATAGATTTATTTTCTGAAGCAAAATGCTTTCAAAAGTATTTCTTAACTTTCCAAAGGAACAGTGAAAAAATCCTGAGAATGCAGTCAATTGAATTCCGTGTTCTTAAACTGTCAGGAGAGGGTATCAAATGTCGTAAAGTAGCTCCGGACAAAAGGTTCAAGAGCAAAGCTAAAAATTGGCCAAATTACTTCCTTTCCGAGTTGAAAAGTAAACGTTTCCATATATAGAATCATTTAGGGCTAAATAACGCGGAAATGGTATTTTACGGAATTTCTTAAATCTGGAAATAAAGAAATGATGTTCTGTATTGGATAAAAGAATGGAATAAATAAATAGTTTTGGGAAGAATGCAAACTTCAATACAAGTAGGAATATCTTTTGAAAGCGTTATTTTTAAGCGTTAGCTTTTAAATAAATGTTTGGCTTCGAGTGAAATAAAAAAACGCATTTTTAGTTAGAGTATTATTGTATTTTAAATACACAACATTCAGAAAATGCTTTCATGGACTTCAATTATATGCTGATTTTCAGAAGGAATGTTCCCCATTGTTGATTTTTGCATAAAAGTTTGTATAAAAAAATGTATGTTTTATGTAAAAGTAAAGTTTGCATAAAAGAAAGGACCTTTATAATTCTTGTTTAATAAGTTAGTTGGAACTAGTTTCTCTTTTTAATTAACTACCTTATTTTATTAAGTAGGAGAATGTGATATGCTCGACTGAGAGAATTAACCACTTTCGATTTTTTGGAGAATTATTTTCTTGGTTTAGTATAAGCAATATCGAGCAAGATAACTTTGAAATAAAACGATAAATAGAAAACACATTCATAGAACGAAGAGTGAAAATTTGCTTTACTTTTGCGAAATAATAACCTACTTGAACCAGTCAGTTTAACCATTTTTAGTTCCAAAATTGCGGAAGCATTTTAGGAGAAATGGGTTTTTGAAGTTTCATGACTCTTGCTACTAATTGTTTTTCAAATATTATAATTACTTATGTATTCCTAGAAAATATTTTAATCAAAAATATAGTGTAACAAAATGTAGTCATTGAAAAGCTATGGTTGACAATGAGAAAAATGACGCACGCATTTCTTAAGTGGATATGAAGTAGTTTTAAGCATGTTTTTCTTGAGTGTCAAAGGGTCATCTTGTTTCTGTAGGGCTCATTTATAGATGATTTATAATGAAGCAGAGAAGAGAACATCTTTCAATGTCTTATGCGATTGTTACTATTGGTTTCGTTTGTATTATTCCACTCAAAGGACTTATAAAGCGTAACAAAACTAAATAAATTACAGTTCAGTACTTATTCTGAAAACGATTCAAAATAATACTTCTTACAGCTTTAGTTGTCCGATTTGTCATTTTTTTTTCTTGTCCGAAATCTGAAGTCCGATTTTCAGATAAAATCCAGGAATCCATTATTCATTTATTTCGAAATGTATAGAAACATTACAAGACTAAATTCATCGACTTTATACCTCATATTCCGCCTGATAATTAAATATAAAGGTGACTAGTTGTGTCTTTGACATCAAGTCTGAATTTAAAAATTGTTGTCTAAAGCAGTTGGCCGTTTTTTTAAACTATCTTTTGTCAAAAAGTACAAACGACAGTGTTCATCTCCAGCAATTTTTATTGCCTCAGTCTTTATACGTTTTTATTTATTTATTCAAGTAGCATAGCAAAAACTTCCGTATATGTAAATGAAATTGATCGAGAAGCGAGAATAAAAAATCATGAATACGTAATTTCCCATTTGGGAAAGTGAAATTTGCAAATGCTTACATTAACCGATTAATGCTTAGCGTCCCGTTTCAGGGACGTTTTTAAAAATGCGTCATAAAGTCACAGGAATTATTTTTTTTAACATAAATGTTACAAAGAAGGTATTTTTAAGTCGATGGTAGCACAATCAAGCGTTCTGTTGATAGCCTTTTGGATTCGGAAAGTAGTTTGTTTGCAATGTGGAAAAGAAAAGAATAGTTTGTTCAATTATTTAGCATTTAATGTACTTGCATTTAACAAATATATCACTAAATACATCTGTAAGAATAGGTTTTATTTTTTGGATTCACATAATTTTAGATTTTGATAAGTTTTTTTTTGCATTAATAGGACATTTTGCATTAATATGTCTAAATAAGGACGCTAGGTTTAGGAAGGCACTAAAACAGAAATTTTTCAGGCACTATTTTTATAGTACTTTTCCAATTGGTTTCAGGACAAGTGATATTAACAGACAAAATATTATTGAAAAAATGTGACTTGGTCATTAATGGGCAAAAAGAGGCACAGCCAAGATTCTGAACCAAGACTTCCCAAATTTGACTTTATCGGGTTTTCTTTTTCATTTTGAAGGGAAAAGGCAAATCGGCGAACTAAATATATGAAAAAAGGCTGCCGTCATGAAGAGAATGGAAGAAAAGAATGGAAACGTTTAACAAAAGTGACATACCAAAGACAGTGGCATAAAGCATTGTAAAAGTGACATGATAAAAAGATACTTAAATTCTAAAAAACCAAACTATTAAAGGCAGAAGAAAATATACACCAGAAAATAGGCATAGAATAATCGAAGGACTGTGCCTAGATGCCAAAGAAAAGCAGAAAATCATCTGTGTGTATACATGATGGTGTAACCCAATGCAGATGTGCAGTTGAGAGATTAGTAGTTCGGTGCAGGAATTTGGCGATTCTACTACATAAAATTTATTGCCTTACGTTTCTGATACATTTTCTTCTCAATGATGTACAATTTTATATTTCTTCCAAAATTACACCAAAAATATACTTTTTCTAAAAAGTTTCTACAATTTTGGACATTATTGTAAGAAAGACAAATGAGATTGTGTCATTAATGGCAAGTGTTCTCTAGTGTGAATGTCATTTTGAAACCAATGGTAACGATTACCAGATGCCTAATGGGGTGAATTTTATATTCCTTTATGAATTCTCAGAAATTTGTTTCAACAGAAACCTTTCTACAAACTAGAGATAATCTAAAGTTTAGGTAATCTAAAGAAATGTTTAGGTTATGTCTAGACGAAATGCGTGAAAAACTTATTAGTTACACACATCAACGATTGTCGATGCCAAATGCATTAATGTAATGTTTGCATGAAGAAGCGAGTGGCATACGTAATCGATGAAAAGTTTGCCAATGGAAGTGAACAACATATGTGCAAAGTGTGTCGACAGAAGTACTTGATAAAGACTGTCTATAGAATTGAGTGATATCATGCAATTGACACAGTTTACCAACATAAGGTAAGAGAGCTATATTCTCAGGAAGTGAAGTTGCATTACAAATTTAATTTCGTGCGGATACGCATGATAGGTAGAGATTCAAGTGTTTCGGAATAATTAATCGTCCAGTATGATTAATGTATATATTTGCTTTGAGAGAGAGTCGCAGCAATAACCTACGCACAACCACCTTCACTAGCCGAGTCAGCGTTGGAATTCTTTCTAAAAATGAAGTCGTAATAAATAGTTAGCACCTAAAATTCTTTTTATGCTATGATGTTTTTTGTTAACATTCTGATGTGATAGCAGTATATCAACAAAACCAGATAAGAGTGTGTGAGACACTCACATACAACATAGATGAAAATAAGCTTATTACTATTAAAAAAGACCAAGCAGTAAACCTACATAAAAGATGCAGTCTTTCAGTAGAAATGAATCTTAACATGAATAGTCACTAACTCTTGAAGCATACAGATATTAGAAATTTATTAAAACTAATGCATGAAAAAAATATATTGGATTTTCGTTACCATTAGAAAAGTCCAAATAGCAAAGCTTAGAAAAAATATGTAATCTTTTAATAAAAATGAATTTTAACATGAATAGTCACTAACCTTTGCAGTGTACCGATATTTCAAAATTTATTAAAACTAACCTGTGAAAAAAATATACTGAGAATTTCACACTTTCCAATGGGTTTTCTTTCTTTTTCTTGCAATAATCTGTGTACATTTTGTTGGACTATTAGTATTTTTATATCAAATGATATTTTATTCGTTTATCAATCTTTTAGTTATTTATCATAAGTTGCGACTGTCAGTTCATGTCCATAGTTTTGCTTATTATTTATTTTTCGAAAAACTTTCTTTTAAATGTCTTTGGCAATCTGCTACTATAGCAATAAAAAAAACCTGTTCTGGGAAGACGATTTTTGAAGAAACGTTTGAAAAACAGCATGGATAATGATAATTTTAGATTTAATACAGTCAAGAGAATATAAAACTTTACGCTGCGTATACATAAATATATGCTTACTTTGCATATATGAATGCGTGCCTTTAATATAGGGTGAGCACAAAGTCTTGCCCTGATTTAAAAATATATTGTGCGGAAACTATTATATGTAGACATATGTTTGAATACTTTGTATGTACTGCTATAAAGATTTTAACAAAACTACGCACTTCAGTAGATTTCAATTCGTGCCCCCTTCAAAAGGAAATGTCAACCAGGCATTCTAGTTTTCGCCAAGTGTCCTGCAACGGCATATACAGCATCTTTTATCCTAGCCTACAGTTCTTCAAAGTCAGCAACTGGTGTGACAAGGACTGTATCCTGGATACGGCTCCAAAAAAAAATCCATGAAGAGAAGGGAGGAATCAAGAGTTCGTTTATTCCTCAAATAATTTGTAATTCTGAGCACCACAACCACAAGCACTGCAAGTACTACCATTATTAACATTTTAATAGTTTTTTCTAAAAAGAACAAAACTTTCTATTGCACAAAAAACTATTAAAATTGACTATCCAATGATACAAATATTATTTTGTAATGCATTTTAATAATCAGGGCAAGACTTTGTGCTCACCCTGTATAATAAATTCATAACAGTGACTGTTGACAACATGAGCCCTCATTAAGCATGATATAGCTAGCATAAGAGGTCAGGTGAAGATTAGGGTGGCACTTATTTTTTGAAGTTCTAATTTCAAATCGCACACCCCCCATTTTTGTTCCTTTTGTTCTTAGAAATAATTAGAAGCCTCATTTGTTCAAATCAAAGGTCGGGAACACGTGCCGCATTGCGGTAGAAGTAGGAAGCATGCGGTTACAAGCAGCGACTTCTTCGTTCATGTCTCGTTTTCAGTCTACTTTAGTTGCTGTTTGGATCAACTATTAGTGTAATCATGGCTTCGAATTTGAAAAGTGGGGATCGAAATATTTATTTAATTGGTAGTGAACGTCACCAAATTACCGGATGCAAACTTCCATCTAATCGGCAAGTACTCTCGGTGCTATTTTATAATTTACATGAAGTTAAATTAACCATAAGGGAAAGTGCCAACTTGGTAGTGCGCGAATGCCTCATTTTCTGGGAGAAAGCAAGGATTCCTACAAGAGCGACACTCATTATGTAGAAAAGAGCATGAAGATGTACAATCATTTTAATGGATTATTAACTGTAGATGAAGAGCAAAAGCAATTTCGTCTTCAGTATGTCGAAGAACACAGGAAAATTTGACTAAATATATTATTAAAAAGTGTTAAATTATTAAAATTGTAATGTTAACTGTATTAAAACTGTATTATTAAAATTCTTAACAAAATCAAAACATTTTTAATATGAATAATAAATGTACATTTCAAAAAAAATTTAATTTTTCGTTTTCACTCCTATATTTTTATATAATCATATAATAAAGCTCGATGCGGCACGGGTAAATCTTTATAAATTGAAGAAATATTTGGAATACTTTCATATTATGGTAAAAGGGAAAAAATTCGGGGTGTGCACTTTAGAAATGTTAAGTAAATTTTTCGCCATTATAATAAGGGCCACCCTAGTGAAGATATGAATCTAAAGACAAAATGTTATAACATTTAATTACTGAAACCTGGAGAGGATCAGGTATTTTATGTTTAAAACCAAATAAAAAATTCATATTAAAAATTATAGAAACACATACAAATAACATGAAGTGAATTCTTATATTTTCTATTAAAATTTTTAAAATTGATTTGAAGGATGAGTTTCCTGAAACATGATATGAAAAATTGGACGCCCATGATAAATAATTGCGAGTCACGGGTTTAGAATTTATATCTTTTACATATATAATTTCTAAATATCTTTTCACCTGAAAAGTAAAAGCAGAAAAAAATAAACAGTAAAAGTCCTAGATTTGCCTTTCAGTGACATGGTTGATATTTGATATACTAAAACTGTTAAAGAAAAACTTGCCTCTTCCTGCTAAAAAGTAGCAATAGCCGGTTTTCCTGAGATAGGAAAAATGCTAGTAAAACTAGTTGTAAAAGAAAAAGACGTCGGTGTGTCCCAGGTATCTCAACCTCTGACAAGGATGGAAGTCATTCAATGTGAAAAAATGTGTTCATATGTTTTTAGAATAGGCTAATTTCATGTTTCATACTGAAAAGAGACGGAAAAATTTTAAATGCAGTTTTCTTATTTATTACGCCATATTTGCCAAAAACAAGCTTTAATCATTAACTGTCCATTGCTATTAATGAGGATGGCGAAGCTTTTATCCTCGTTTCTTAATACGAAAATCCATATTTAAATGAGAATGATTTGAAAGAAAATGTTTCCTATTTAAAAACTGCAAAACAAGTCTTAAAAATAAGACTAGATGAAATCTAGAGGATATTCTGACAGAGACAAGTTGAAAACTGCATTCCTATTTTATTAATCACTAGCCGCCTTCGGCGACCACCTTGTTTGCCGGGAATATAATTTCAATTGAATCTTGAAAAAATTTATATTCATATTTCTCTTAACAACTTAAGCAGATCGTAGTAGATATTTAAGCCATGTTCTTTTAATGGTCTTGCACCTATTCAGTTCATTGTTTACATACAGGTCCCTAATGGAGTCAAGTAACTGACCATGTCATGTAACATCTAATTGCAAGTTGTCAGTGCCATCTTCACTTTTTTATTCCTCCTGTAAAATACGCATTTTATTTCAACATTAAAATGACTCAATACATTTTATGGCCAGCGGCATGTTTGCTGAATTAAAACATGCTGAGAAAAGAATGAAATCATTGCAACCATAATCATTCAGCTTACTGAATATATTTCTTCATTTACCTAATATCTCAGAAAGCTTGGTTTACAGATACCATAAAAATTTTGATGAAATAAAATATGAAATCAAAATTACATTAGCTTTCAACAATGAAAGAGAAACACGGAATTGAATATTTATTTAAATAATGGAAATGGTTTGAACTGCGTAGCAACAACGAAAAGTATGGTTGAAAATTATGGCAAAAAATATTTTAAAAAGGTTATTAAAATTAGATGAAAATTGTACGGCAATTTAATTCATATCATTGAAGAGGTAATTTTTGGCACTATCAGATGGTGTAAAAATGATTCTTTTGCTGTAATATTTTCGAAAGGTATTAAGAAAAGGCGTCAAAATATTGTTTAATTTTTAATTAATTAAAATTCTAATTAGAATTTCAAGAAAAGGGCTCCGAGGTGTACATTACCACAATTCAAAGTACGTACCAAATTTTGTAGCTCTTGGTCCAACGGTCTGCCCTGAAGAGCGCCAACACATAGACACACACATTCTCCATTATTATTAGTAGAGATTTGAAGGAAAAAATCTTTGGTCTCTTTCGCACACTGTGTGGTAACCCATTCTTTCCTTCCATGTTTTGTAGAGAATTCTAGCCGAAATTATATGGCGACACTATGAGATGAGCACAATTACGTGTAGATTTTCTTACCGCTAGTGTAGATTCGCTCCGCAAGGGAAAAGAAATTCTTAGAAATTCTTCCATCTAAACTAGTCCATACCCAAACGAAACTAACTGAAGTATTCTTTCCTCGACATTCTTGCACACTGTCACAATATTTTATTTTTCTGTTTAGAGGAATTTCGTGAAGAGAATATAGGGTACATTTTGCTCCTTTTCCCGTTCACCGATTGAGTTCAAAATTTGGTACACATTTATAATTTTCGTGTGAAGATTACTTAAAGAATTGCATTTACCTTTCATGTTGTGTTTTGATTTAGTTTCAAATGCACGCGTATAGATAAATAAACAGACAGTCTACCCGTCGAGGGAGTTCCTTCAAAATTTCATGCAGATCTCTAATTACTTTCTCATATACGAAGTATACAAAGAGAAAGTATTGCTATCGTCAAAATATTCTATTTCGAGATTTTGATGAATCTTGAAGGGATAGAGGATACCTGAAAAATACCCCACTTCACCACCGACTCAGATCAGTGAAGTTGAAAAATGATACTCCAGGCAAGAGAATTATAAACAAACATTTATTTCACAGTGCAAAACTGAAATTGTCGGTTAGAACATTAAAAACATTTAAACCAAAATGAATCTGCAGAAAGACGCATCTCGTATCAAAATGTTACCATACATATAAGCATACTTTGGGGAGAAGAGGAATTCATTCAGCGAGGAGCCAAAAAGGACCATAGGTACATCTGGACCTGAGTAGCTGATGATCAACAAGCCGCATGCAACTGCAGATGAGGGAAATCAGTCGAAAGGCTCAAACTCTGTTCAGGCAAGATGGCTAACATCATCTGTTGTATTACCACAGAGGCTCATACCTCACTAAGGTGGGTTGGCTTATGCTGCTTGCATTCATTCTCTCTCTCTCGGTCTCGGTCTGACGGAAATGGAAAAGGCACTCCTATAAATACTTGAGCGAATAGTGCGCGCGCAGAGCTGCACCTTTTCAGCATCTTGCATGGAAGAATAAAATTCTACCTGCGGCCTCATGGCAAAGTGAGAGATGAAAATGCAAACGTTCGAGAGGCCGCCACAATCTCCAAATTTCAGACCTCCCCGAGTCCGAAAAACACAATTTTGGAATTATGGCTGTCTGATTGTGAACACGAGAACTCAAAGACTATTAAGCTACAGGTAGAAAATGTGGCATGTGATCTTTACATATAATTTGCTGGTTTCTAACAAATTTTGGACAAAATCCGTCCATGAGAAGTCTGTCTGTCCGTGTTAATGTGAACACGATAATTCAAGAACCTAAATTGTTAGATGGATAACATTTGGCACACAGTTTTATCATCAGAAATGTAGGTCCTTATCAAATTTTGAACCAAATCCGTCAAATAGTTGACTGTCTTTTGTCTGTATAATCGCATGCTTGTGAACTAACCCTATAACTTAGATTAATAAAAATTGGTATGAGGTCTACTAACATTAATTGTAGATTCTTGCCCAATCTTCGCTTCAATCGGTTGAAAAAAATGCGTTCAAATTGCATATTTTATTTTCTTTATCATACGCAATCCAGGTCGCTATTGCGTATTGGCGAGCACCCGCCTTTCGCCTTGGCACGAACGGAAGGAAACTCGTGGGTATGCCGTTTGGCTTATTTTTTCTCCACATATGTTAGGGAGTAAGCGAGAAGGTTTAGGGGAGATCATTCTCTGGTTTTGCTGTTAAGATCGCTTACTGAAATTCGTCATTCTAGCATTTTGGGTCTCTTAATTATAACATTCACAGAGAGACCGATGTTTCATACATGTAGACGGATTAGGGGCAAAATTCAGTGCAGATCTGAAATTCTGGTGATCAAATCATATCTAAATTTCACTCATCTAGATCAACATGTTTTTGAGTTATCGTGTCCACATACACATGGACTCACAGATAGACTTTCCCAAATTAGAAACGTAGATAGAAAGATTTTATCCGAAATTAAATACTGTTCTCCAATTTTGGTGTAAGGAATATATACTGAGATTCGTTTCGTGTGGGTTTCGATTTGGGGTTCTCGTGTCCACAAACAGACAGACATAATTTCTAGAAAGCGTTTATCAGAATCAGGAAGTCCTGTTACATGAAGATTCATTAAAAATCTAGAAGTCTAATTTTTTTCTCTTTTCTTCGTATATACGGAAGTATAAAAAAATCTGATACAGCTTGAAGTCAAAGAACGTAATCTTTTCTTTTTTTTCAATATGTTGTTGTGATAGACTTGGATTTTAAAATAACCACACGTCTGAAACAAATAAATAGACATAAAGCAGCCAGTCCATTCATTTCTTTATAAAATGTGTCTCACGAATTGAGAGTATAACGTAAATAAAATGCACGTGTCCCTTGTTTCCTGTGCCGTTTCTCTTATATGATGGCTTGAGAGACATATCTCCTCGGAGAATTGGCGGGGACGGGCACCGTAGCGCCATGGTGCCGAACACGAGAACGAGTGCAAAGCTTCCATGAAATCATTTCTTTGAGTAATGGAGCGGCGAGCGCCTTTAATCACCTTGACGTCCTCTATATTTAGCTAGACAAATACAAAGAGAAGGGAAGTCCTTCCTTTGTTGAGGATAAGATAAACTTACCCGAAGTGGGCTCGTTTAATGATTCTTTATCGATGGAGTATGGGGGGAGACGATCAATTGAATGATGGGGTACTTTCCGAACATCAGTAAGTAATGCAGTTGCAGAATGTAAGCACTTCGCGAATGCAGTGTTTCCCATTCAAGGTGTACTCTTTTCCACAGTGGTTTTAGACTTAGCAGACTTCTTGGTACAGCTTTTTCAAGATGCACAATTATGACACATATACCTTGGATAAGATAAAAGTATAGCTAACTACAATGAAAAATAAAAATGAAATAATACCAAAACATAATTTGACCTTTATGAAGTAAAAATTGTTGGTAACGAACAAGATTTAGGCTAATGTATTTAAATTGAGCTCTTGGGGAAATATTTACGACTTCAAGTTCTGCACACACATCTGTTAGTTATACAACGTGATCTTAAATTGTATATCACTCGTTGCAAGGTATGCACCAATTGAACACCGTAGCATTATGTATATCGGTTATGGTGATACTTATTCAATTAATTTCAGTTTCGTCTTTTGGGAATAGCTTTTTATTTATTTATTTATTTCATTTTATAACATTCATTCTGAAATTCAGTTATAAACATTTTTATGATTTAATAGAGACACTTTAAGAGTCTATATATTTTATATAAAGAATTACTTGCAGGTTTGCTAACAGGAGATTTGATTTTAAGCTATGGAATTATAAGTATTCACTTATCTTCATTGAAAACGTATTTCAAACTTTGAAATGAAAATTAAAGAAGTATTTGAAAACTTTCATGCAATCACGATATCTGTTATTGGCATCAAATTACCTTGGAAGAATTTTTTTTTTTCAATGTGATACAGCCCCTATTACGAACCAAAAGGGAAAGGAACCAAACTGGGGCGACATTTTCTAATAAATAAATTCAAAATAATTTCGACAATATTTTCTTTGTCTGTTCTTTTATCATTATGTTTGCAACATGTGGAAACGCTCAGTTTTGTGAAACTATATAATGCATTCAAAATGCGTGAATTATTTGCTGCTGTTTCCTACTTCCTCTTTGGGTGGGATTTACTGGGGACCACGAGTACGTGGATGAGATGCCGCCTTATAAATGAGCGGGTCCTGGACGTGGGTATAATAATAATTGTGCCCCCGCAATAGGGGAGTCCTTGCATGAGCCGCTCGTAATGGGGGGCTATTTTGCTGTAAACTTCAGTGCTCGATATTTCTGTCGCGGCGGTCGGTCTTTCAAATTCACGGCATGACTTCCAGATAGATCGGGATGTTTTGTTACCAATTTACAGTCTGATCGATAATTATCACCTCTCCTTCAAAAACTACAAGCAAAAGTGTGTCTACTTCGCAAACAAATAGTTAATAAAAAAACCATAAGACTATTTTCATTGTTCTTCATGCCAGTAAAAATACTGCTAAGAATGGAGAGTAATTTATCAAAATAATATTTTTAATAATGAAAATAATGCTATCAAAATAACATTCATTTGCTACTAATTTATTTCATCCTATATTAAAGAAAAGCTTATTTCTCATTACTAGCAATGCGTACAATAAAAATAAATAATGTTTTAATATCCAAGAAAAAATTTAAAAAAGGGCTTAAAATAGCCGAATTGTTGGCTGTTTTCTTAATATCATAGGCGTTTCCTATTATTTTTTGTGGTCAGAAATCTTACTCCAATCATTCCCATCATTTTTTCCCTACCTTCTCAACAAAAATTTATCTTTCTTTTGGAAGCATCAATGAAAGATCAAACTTCCTAAGCTTCAAATTACAACTGCGACGAATTATGTCGCAAAATAAAAAAAATATAAAAATAAAAGAAACACTACTTTTGCAGGGTTCTGGTTTCAGAAATTAATTTCAATGCTACATAACTTTTGCTCTAAATTAATTACTTTCCTAACGGATCACAACAATGAAGTTCTTATTTTTTCCGAACTTGAGATAAAACGTTGGAATGCCATCGGATCAACGGAGATTCTTTTTCTAAAAATAGCAACCTTTCGTTTTCGATTTTGGTTTCTCTTTTTAGTTGCCATATAAAATTTCTTTGAGTTCCAGTTCTTTTCTGCTTCCAGGGGGAAAGCATTTATTGTTTTGAACTAGTTTAGACTGAAGTTATCACGGAGAGAAAGTAATTTGTGGAATTAGAAGTTAGTTGCTTTTGCTGTCACTTGCTGTAAACGGTAAAATCAGTTTCTGAATTAATATTGAATAAGTCCTTTTTTGTTTGCTAGCTTTTTAATCACAATGGATGTCACGTAAATATCAGTTATTTCTGAAACTAGATTTTGATTTCAATCATTTATATTTTTTAAGTAACAGCATAGCACATATTTTGTAGTTTCTGTTTATAATTTGCAGAAATGGAAAAAATGTCGTAAGTTTATTAGTATTTCTTTTGATGCAATCGACTATTACCCTGAAACTTACAAAATTCATTTAACGTAAAGAAATCCATCACTTTGTACCTCAGGAACAAAGTCTAATCCCGGATTCGTAAATGACGTGAATCTATAGAAAACTTTCTACATCAACGCATTCAATAAACCGAATAATACGCTACCAAAATTGGAGATTGAAACAAAACGATAGATGCTGTGTCGTCCGCGGATGGCACCGATAAGGCGCGAATCATGCACTTGGCATCATTTAGCGTCTCAACATCGATTAATCTGGCTTCTAATATTCTACTATTAATCAGGAGGTCCAATATTTATCTACTGATCTGTCATCCTTATGCAACCCTTCTCAAAGGCATGTGTTTATTTTATGCAAAGAAACGGAATCCAGGCCCCGCCACAAGGACGCACACAAGATATGAATGGCCCTGCAATAGACCCATTGCAATGTGCCTTATGTGCCTTATTCAGCGACCCGACCAGTCGCAAGATAATACACCCCATTATTGGCAGTTAACTATCCTTACCACTTAGGCTCGGTGCACACCAGCCGATTTGTGTCGTTGCGCAGTAAAATATAACAATAGGAATCCCCATTCCCCTGTGGAGACACAAAGGGGACACGTCGGTTACTATTGTTATATTTTACTGCTCAACGGCACAAATCGACTGGTGTGCACTGGGCCTTAACAGGGTACCAGCTCCCTCCCGGAGTGGCACCAAGCAACACCTTCTAAATTCAGAATGCCTCAGCGCTGATTTGTGACGCCACCAATAGTTGGATTTTCTTGCTGTGGGATTGGCTCGATACGTCGCATGTGAGATGTCAGACAATACACCCGATATTCAAACTGGCAAGCCAATACCACGGCATGAAAATCCAACTGTTGGAGACGTCACAAATCAACGGCAAGACCTTCTGCATTTAGGAGGTGTTGCAACAAGAATACGTCGATGAGAAGTCGCCAAATAAGTAAGTTACTTATCGCTTCTCTTGGGAGGTATAACAATGGGGTTGTCATTATGTTGGTCATATTTCCTATAAAGGGGTTTACTTCTCTAGAGAGGGGTCTGTGCTGAGGCTTATGATGGTCATTAGGTAACAGGCGACGGCTGGGTCATTCAGTAAACCCGATGCTCAGGAAGAGTGGGGAGTATCATTTGTGATAGCATGTTGCCAGGGTTGTCGATAATCATGTTAAATATACAGTAAAGTGGATTCCTGCTGTGATGTGTCATACAAATAAATAAAATTTATGTCATCAATCAAAATTAATGCAATCAAGTCATATATAAGGTGATATGGTTCCCTGTTGTCTCGGTCATATAAGTAAACCAAATTAATATCTACGATTTACTTCGGTTGTTATTTTCCTTTTCTGAATTATCATTTTCACGCATCTTCTGTCATGAATTTATAAAATACACTGTCTTCACTGGGATAGACAGGTACTCTAGCCCATGTATTGGCCTCCTTTTAATTTGATGTAATTTTATTTAGTGTTTGAGTCTAAAGGGGACAGACATTACAGCTAGAATTTGCCTATCCATTTAACTCTCCGAGTTTTCGAGTTTTCAAAATGTTCCTCATTTTATTTTCATATGACTTTAATCTCAAAGGCAGACTTCTTCCGTTCATTATTAAAAACAAAACTTCACTTCTGATCAGTGTAGAATCTTATAATGTTTTATACTTGAGCATTGAAGATAAGTTTCATCAATTTGCAAACAAAAATTGTTGTGCGGTAGTTTAATGAAACGAAAAGAGTCATGTCTGAATTATTAAAATTAAAAAATAAGAAATTTCACTCAGAAACGTTTCCTTCAGCAATATTCGAATTTAACTCCTTGTAAATTTTTTGCACCATTGGACATAAGATCTTTCTTAAAATCTTGTATTGTAATCTTGTAATCTAATATTGTAAAACTGGTGTTTCAGGTAATTGAAATATATGAATATTTTCCAAAACATGCTAATTGGTGTTTGATACTTTTTATTCAGTACATTATACCCACAAAATGGAAACTATTTTAAATTCTCTATCGATAAAACTTGTGTATTTCTTATGAATGGGACTGATCAGTTAATACATTTTAAGCTGTGGAGAAGTAATAATGAACGCCCCTTCCCTTTTTACTTGACTATAAATCTCAATTATTTCAATGATAATATTAAAAATCTACAGTTGTATAAGAAGAAGAAAATAAATTACGGTGCACAAAATTGCTACTCAGCGCAAATTTTAAGTACTAATAATTTCATGGTGCAATTCTGCCTCTCAACCAATGATATAAATTTCATGGAAAGGGATGATATAAATTTCACAACCCATAGAAGAGCTTTGAAATATTGACGGTATAAATATGTTTATTCTGAAAATGCAAACTATTAAAAGAGCTATAATAATAGAAATCAAATGCCTGTATGGTTCAAAATGGTACAACTTCATTATGAATGAATATATGTTTTGGTATATGTGCTCAAACAAGTCATTTATTTACAATAGCTAAAAGCATTTTCGAAAAAAATTCCAATCTTGTATTTAACCATTTATAACTGTTATATAGCATTATTTCCAAAATGCTCAAGAATTTATGATATATAATGTTACATTTCAATCAATCTCTTGGAAAATCTAAAGAGAAAAGAAAAAGAAAAAAAGTTTCACTCACATGGAGATTATTCACATCTTCGATCTAATATCATTTACATTGCAAATTTCTGATCCAAGTTATTGAATTTCTATCATGGAATGAAATTTTCGTAATATTTTCATTACAGCGCATATCAGGCTCAACGCAAATTTAGAACTCATTGAGTCTGTCCGTGTACACTTTAACGGCATCACAACAAAAAGCAGTTCGGTGGCAAATAACCCAAAAGATTATCTAAGTTACTTCCCTTTCCTATTTTTACCTACAGCACTGACTTTAATAAGGACCGGCGCTGAAAATCAGGTTAACTTTACCTCGTTATAGCTCTCTCGGAGAGGTTCGAAAGTTACCAACTTTTTTCTTCCTTCAGGAAATTATTTAGAACTTGCCAGGTTGACGTCTTTCTTGAAGATAGTAATTGTTGTTGAAGAGGTTTGTGGAATTTTTGTAAATA
>BGPR01010015.1:0-11416 GCA_013235015.1 Araneus ventricosus
AGGTAAGCGTTAGTTACCTATAATTTAAAGATGTTTTGATCGTAATAGTCCCTACATGTGTTAGGAGTATACGAGAAAGTTTAGGGGAGACCACTCCCGCTGGTTTTTTGGGGGAAGAGGGGTTCACAAAGCTAAACTGTTATACTACATCCTAGTGACATTTTGTTTCGATTGAATCTATAGAACCGGCTCTAGAGAAGCCTCTTGAATAGGCGAACTTTAATCGTAGCAACCCTGTATATACAGAGTGTCCCACATAGGGATGACGCTTATTGAGAAAATAAACGGTTTTCGGTTCTTTTTTATTCAAAAAACAAACGCCGTTTGTAGGCAAAATTTTTTAATAATATTGTTTCTACAGGAAATGAATCCATTGGCCAATATTTATCTATTCATAAAGACCCTTTCAGTAATCCTCCAACTAACAGACGACTCGAGGAAGCGGTTGTCGTTGATTGGCCTAAGATGATGAAATTCAAAGCTTCATAATTCTGTAAATTTTATTCTAATCGAACGTAACCCTCCTAGCGTCAGGCCCGAGTTATCTGAGTGAACTTTTTTCCTCTCATAACGGCAGACCCGAGATTGTCTCGGGAAAGAAAAGTTCCATATAAGTGTCAGACCCGAGATTTTCCTTCTACAAGTTTTTCTCTCCCCCCCCCAGGTGTCACGTGGCGACATAATGACAGGGAGTGTCTGTGGTCAGCGGAGGGTCAGTTTGACCAACTTTTCTGAGAATACTCAAAAAAGGGTCTTCTAACAAAGGATTCTGTCACAAAGAATCGAAGTCAGAAGTCATCTGTCACTTCTGAACGATAACATGTCTAATAGACCCCCTACGGCGCGAAAATGACCACAAAAGGGAATTGAAATGCTTTTGTCCAAAACCTCACAACTTGCAGAATAACCTTCTCTTTTAGCGTGACAATTTTGTTCAACGTAGCAATCTGAAAGCCCAACGGCTGGAAGGTTAAGATCGAGCTTATCTTCCGATCCGATTTTTTTACCCGGTTTTTAGATTTAGAAAAAATAACCGTTTATAACCGGGACAAAACCGAATAAAAAACGGTTTTCGGTTAAAAACCGGTAGGTTTTCCCCATACCTAGGCACACAAAAGACTTCCCCATTTTAAAATTAAATAAATCGGCAAAGGTGATTGATAGTAGCGTGAAATAAATTTTATGTTTGTTTTGAAAGCCATAAAAATCTGATACAGAAGTTTCGGAATCAGTTACAAATATTTCCTTCAGGTGGCGCTGTACGCTATAGTCGTTGTAGGGAGAAAGTCTGTAGTCTTAATCTGAGAAGGAGGCTATAAACAGTCCTCTCCAAGTGATCTTTGCAATCAAATAATATTCAATTCAAAATGTGCACTTTTCGAATCACAGGGATGGTGCCTACCAAGAATGAAATGTTCAGTTGTCCTCTGTAGTGTATCAACGAAGTACAGTCAGATATCCAGCACATCAACTCTTACAACTCGTGCAGTGTTTCAGGATTGTTCCGGAAAACAGTGAGCCTCTTTGTGCCACACAAGAAGTAGTCGCATGGTGTGAGATCGGATGAGTATGGAGGCCAATCCATGCCTGTTTCAGTAAATGTGGAATGGTTCATAGCAATGACTCTATTCCGGAAGTTTCAAATTTAATTACCATTTAGAGCCTGCATTGCCGTCGACACACGACAGAGATGACTGAAAATTTTATTCCTGTTGCGCGCCATCTCTGTGCTGCGAACAGTGGACATTTTGAATTGAATGTTATGTGAATGCAACTATTGCTTGAAGATGACTGTTTATACTGTAATATTCGTAACGAATAATATATATATATATTTGTAGAATTATTAACATATTTGACGAAAAGAAATTAATTAGATAAAAATAATCGTGTGGTCATAAAGGAAATTAATTTAAAAATATCGTTTAGCTGAAAAATAAATTAATTAAAAATATCATTTGGCATTAATTCTTTTCTAAAGGTTATAAAAATAGTTTGGCAACGATATCTTGACTTTTGCTAACGTTGCCTAGCAACGGAAATGAATATTGATAGATTTACCACGGAATCCGATATAAGAGTGTTGTAATGCTTTGTGATGTAAGTATATGTGCTTGTTTTACATGTTTCGTGCTGTGGTAGACGTCCAATAAATGTATTATTTTTGATGAAGAAGGCTCCACGATTCTTCATGCTATGCTGAAATACATCACAATACCCTCTGTATCAGACTCCACCTACTAACCTCTTGCTGGCAACTAATTCTAAAACTTGTGATCAGATTCAGGGCCGGCTTTTATCCGATTGGACCAACTGCCCCAAATAGGGCCCCACGCAAGAGTGCAACAAAGAATGAACTTAACCTTATGCAAATTAAAATCAAGTATTATTCGGATTTTGGGCCCCGCATCTAGTAAGGCCCGCCCTGATCAGATTTTTATAGCTTTCAAAATAATTATACGATTGCTTTCATTCTTCTATCGATCTCCGTTGCTAAGTTATTTAATTTTAAAATCAATCAATTTTTGAAATACATATTACACTCTGTATGTAGGGGAGAACGGGGTAAAAACAGGTTAACTATTCTGGCGATATTAGTTCCCCTTTATAGCCGACAGATAATTACACTCTACTAGTTGAGAAAAAAAGGAACAGTCACAGCGGAGTGTCATAGCTGTTCAATTCACTGCGTCTTGTGAAGGTTTATTTGTTTTGAGACGCCAACTCTCTAATGATCGTTTGATTTTAAACTATCCTTCCTTAAAAATTATTACAATTATAAAAACTATATTTAGTCCAGCTTATTAGACGTCTACTGATAGCCGACAGTAGACAGTTTTTTATACCCTATCAAACAATAAGGATTTAGTCCAATATTTTCGCTTTTTATAACCTCTGCACTCGGGGTAAAACTGGGTACTCCGAGTGTCGTAAGACTGACACTGTCTATATTGATGATGCGACCGATTAAGACGATGAAAACACATGAGACGTGGATTGTTTATATTTTTACGATGTAGTTTCCAATTTAAATAAATGATAAGGGTTTATCCAATGTAGAAACTGTCTCATCTATGCCCACGAAAGTTGCAATGGTACGGAGGAAGAAGACAGAACAGAACGCCGTCCCTTACCCCCGTACCCGTGACCAGACAACTCACTGAACGGTTTGATGGGCAAGGCACGGGAATTTTATTTAAGAAAAACAAAAAGAAGGAAATATATACATTATGTGCAGCACAGGCATTTTCACTTTTACACTATTAGTTCGTAGTAGTCTTCTTTTCTTTAGATGTTGAAATACCTTTCTTTTATTTGAAGGGGGAATGTCCGGCGATTGAGCTACTTAGTTCAGCTCGCTTGAAAGTTGAAGGCTAGGGAGGCTGGAAAAGATCTCTGTTTTCGCTCATGAATTTGATAATTCCACGAATTTTCTGCCTGGAGACGAGGTTATTGGCCACCCTTTTCAGCCATTCTTGTTCGAAGTTTGGCGCTGGCTTCCTCATATGCCAAGACACTGTATAAATACACTCCGTGGCATAGTGAAGTGCCGTGCCAATTCCACCACAGCTGCAATAATCGCTGTCAGACAGGTGAAACCTTTTGAGGTAGGCAGGGAAAGGTCCATGTTGAGAGAAGAAGATAACATCCTCTCTAATCCAGTTAGAAGGGAGGAGACTAACTGAGGGCATGATGTTATAGATTTTCCTGCCTGTATCGCCATTCTTCCATGAGGTTTGCCATTCCTCAAGCATCCTCTTCCGGAGGAGGCCTTTTATGTGCGGTTTAGGAAGCTTAGTATGTGAATAGAGTTGCCCATGTTGCATTGCGTCTTTTGACAGTTGGTCTGCTCTCTCATTGCCTATATTGCCTGCATGCGCTTTAACCCAAGGGAGGAAGAAGACAACTGTTTTACATATGAATTATTTACTATTCTTAAATTGCATACAAAGTTAAAATGCCTGCTGCTTTTCCACGTTTTATAAAAATATCTTTGATAAAAAGTAAAGAAACTTTCACTTTCTGAAAAGATATACTGTACTTCTATAAACAATGAATATTTTGATAAAATTTGACAAGCTCTATGTCGAATAGTTGAACTACAATAGGCTTTCGAGTCTTAGCTACCTGGTTTTACCCGGTTACGCCACTTTTCCCTATATCCTCAGTTCTAGGTCCATGATCGGATAAGATCAGCAACGATTTGTTAACTTCGCGTCATGAGAAAGATTTTAATAGGTAATAAGGAATCCTCTTATAGGGAATCTGCCTAATATTGACAAATGAATCAAAATCTTATGTCTCACATATTCATTCTAATGCATTTTTTAACAGTGGATCAAATACTGCGATTTGACCGAATGAACTCGATGCGCCGTCGCCATAGCAGTGCGTTCTGGGGAGTATTTCATTTACCTTCCGCGCAACCTCAAACGACCCTATAAATTCTCAAGTGTGCTCGGCGACTATAAAAACAGTCATAAATCTGCATTGGGGCGACTTTAAAATTGCCAATTTAACTTTGAAGAATGCGTTCATGGGACTCGCGATAACCCTCAACTCCTCCCTTCCTGCCTTCTCTGTGAAATGAATATCGTTTTCTGAGGCACTGCTGCCCAAGATCTAGTGAGAAAACAACCCCTGGCAGAAATCTGATATTTTTTTGACGAAAGCGTCAGTAAGAAACGGCGAAATTCGTTTATTCGAAATCTGTCAGTCTGTCTCTGCCTGCATATGCAAGCGAAAACACAGAGATCTCTTGAAAGATTGAAATTTCTACTAATAATAAAGGAGAATGTGTGTGTCTGTGTGTTGGCGCTCTACGGGGCAGCCCGCTAGACGTAGAGCTACGAAAATTGGCACAAACATACTTTGGAGAATGGGAATGTGCATCAAGGAGCTCTTTTATTGAAATTTTAAATAGAATTTTAATTAATTAAAAAGTAAGCTAAATTTTGGCGTTTTCCCTTAATAACTTTAGAAATTATTAAAGCACAAAAATCGTTTTCACACCATAGGAAAATTTAAAAAATTACCTTTCCAATAATATCAATTAAGTGGCCGAACAATGTTTTCTCGAATTTTAATAAATTTTTAAATATATTTTTAAGCATAATTTACAACAATACTTTTCATTGTTGCAACGCAACTCAATTCGTTTTCATTGTTTAAACAAATATTTAAATGCGTATTTCTCTTTCATTGTTGTAATTTCAGATAATATCGTAATACATTTTGCTTTCATATTTTATTTCATCAAAATTTTTGGGACACCTCTAAACCAAGCTCTCCGAGATATTACTTTGCTTACATTAAGAAATATATCCAGTAAGTTGAATGGTTATGGTTTCTATGTTTTCATTCTTCTCTCAAAATGCGCAATTCACAAGAGGAATATAACAGTACGGACAATATGGAATTAGAGATTACATGACATGGTCAGTTGTTTGACTCCATTAGGAACATTTATGTAGGCAATGAACAGAATAGGTCGAAGGTCACTAACAGAACATGCTTTAAATATCTATCATTATATTCCTTCCGAACACGCTGGTCGCCGAATGTGGCTAGTATAACACATAGTGTACTGTATTTCCAGTGCACTATCTGTACACATGTACATTATATGCACATCGTGAAATAGGATAGCGCCTTCCTTCCTGAAAAACACATTTATTTGCGACTTACACGGAGAAGAGACATTCTTCTTAACTTAACACTTAAAGGCCCGAGTTTTAAAAAATTGATTTTAAAATGTTTTTGACTTTTATTTCTTGAATAAAACATGAGAAAAATACTTTAAAAAATCCTATTTTGTTTCAAGTATGGTTTATGGCTAAAAAACAGTTTGTTACCAACTGACGACATTGGGCTGTTTTTCAGAAAAACAAATTCTTGAAAAAATTCTATAATATCACACACAGATGATTTTTAAAAACTTACAATATGGGCAAGGAAAAATTGTAGGATAATGGTATTCTCAAGTGTACAAAGATAAAAATCTGCAGCCTCGAATCATCAATTTATTTTTATTTTTTTATCAGACATCCATATGTTGCAAATAGATTTAATAATATTTCAGCTATTGGCATCAACAGGGATTTGAGCTTCAATCTTATTCTCAAGAATTTTAGAGGTCAAAATTGGATATGCTGCTTAAAGGCAACACTGGATCTTTCAGGGTTAAAATATTTACACAGTATATATGTTACGATCGATACGAGTAATCGGTCATTATACATAATCACCTCGGTAATTGTATATATTCCAAGCAGTAATTATATATAATCAACGCGGTCATTATGTATAATAACTCGCCATTATATATAATAACTGCATAAAATATTCAGTTGTTATATATAGTTAAAGTGATGATTATATGTAATGACCGATTACTCACATTGTCCGTAACATATCAACAACATTACACAAATTAAGTAACATCGAATTCTTTATAAACATTTTTTTTCTTTCTCGTTGCTGGGCAATGTTCACGAAAATCAGATATGGCGTTGATATTCTATTTCCATTACTTAGCGTTATGCAAAGAATATGGCCGCAATTCTGAAAGGACACCATTTTTTTTTCTGACCGAATTGGATCAGCAATTTTTCTAGTCCATCTACTGATGGTAATTTTACTTAATTTTTAAGCAGATTGAAACGAATTTTGGAATAAATATTTTTTGAATTAAGGTATAACAATCTTTGTTGCTAAAAATCCCTAAAGCTCGTATCTCTCAGAGATACAATTCAATAGAGACTTTTCGATATATATTCGTGGATAACGATTATTTTATGTAATGAATTTCTTTTTATTCTATTAATAGTCTTGGTATTTATAATTTTATAAAGTTTTGTTATTAGCTACAAATATCAAAATAGTTCTAACATCAGAAATTCTTATCTGTATCAAATGTTGGACCAAGGGGTATATTCTATTCTCGTACCCTCGCTTGGGTTGGGAGTTGGGTGGGTTCCGCACGTTAACAACGGAACCCAACCTAACTCCCAACCCGACCTGGGGTACCAGAATAGAACCCCCAAATCTGTCTAGTTCTTAAAAGTCTGTTTACTCGAGTGCATGCAAGCGCGAAAGGCAATGATGTAATTAGCTGATCATGGGCGACCAATCTGTGTGCAGCAGTTCCAAAAGTAATGCTGGTAATGGCGGAAGATACGAAGCATAAGGAATTAAAACGGAAATAAAGCTATAGGATTTTGTTTCCTCACATTCGTGTGAAAATAAATTTATGTAAGTCCTAAAATCTCCGAGCTAAGACTGAAGAGAGAGTGTAAAGAACTCAATATTTAAGCTGCAAAATATTTAACACGTTAGTCGCCACGACTCACGTCCGAAATTCGAACCATCTATCTAAATTAAGGGGTCTATTCTGGTACCCCCGGTTGGGTTGGGACACGTCACTTTTCCCGCTGTTAACGTGCGGAAAAGTGACGTCTTCCAACCCAACCTGGGGTATCGCATATAATCCTATAGTCATGAAGTTATAGGCACCAGAAAGTTCTATGCTTGACTCTGAGAATGTAGAACAGTCAATCTTCGTGACGTCATAATCAATCACATGCGAGTCGTGACTTCTTGCTGTAAGATGCGCAAATTATTCCCAACCCAACCGGGGGTACCAGAATAGACCCGTAAATGACTCCTTCTCTGCTATCTCTTAACTATGGACGAGTTTTCTGTTTTGTTTATTTGCGGTGAAGTAGGGCTTCTGCGTTACCCATCAACTTCCGGTGAAGTCAATGGGAATCTTCCAAATTTCAACACTCAGTTTGAAGATAGTAATGAATGTTTAAAGTGGAATTTCCTAATGTTAGGGCTTAAAGATACTTTGAAAATATTAAATTTCATGTTCCTATTGTTGTAACTCTCAATACTTACTTAAAATAAGAGCCTAATTTTGTGGAAAGGTTGCCATAATTATTCTTTATCGCTCATTTTGGCGCTTTGCGTACTCAAGAAAGATCTGATTCGAACTTGGTGCTTAATATGGACCTAATCGGATTTGGGTATCGCTTAATTTGGAGGGTTATTGGAAAATGGAACTGAACCCTCACCATGAAAGTTCTGTGAAACCAAAATAAACAAATCAAAAAACTCGTCCATAGTAGAGGAAGGGGTCATCTGATTAGATAGTAGGTATGAATCGTATTTGATTCATATGGCAATCAGCGTGTTAATACCTTTCTTGAACACAGAACTTGTGGAAAGCGCATACTCGTCTTATGCGAATATAGTAACAAATTAAATAATATTAGTAACAAATATTAGCAGTTCCAAACTTGAGTTTATATCTGTCTTCATTTGAACTTAATTTTATGAAACACAGCTTCATGAAACAAACTCAAGGACTGCATTGAAATTGTCTTCCATTTGAATAGTTGATTGTCATGATGAATTCATTTTAATATTGTTTTCACGAGGAACCAATACGATTATGCAAAATGAAATACAATAAAAATTCAATAATAAATCTTACAAGCCTTATTGAGTTGATGCGAGTCGTTTCACTCTTAAGTAATCCGAGCCCTTGTCATTATTACTTAAAATCTTGCATGAAGAGATATTTGGTTGCGGGGATATTACAGTTGGGGGTATACAAAAATCAAAAGACTAATCGAGGGATGCGGGAGGAAATAAAGGTAAGGAAGCGCTGAGATAGATAAATGAAAACGGTCTTCTCCTTGATGTTATAGGTCCTTATCAAATTGTAGGCTCACTCAGTCGAAAGGGAAGAAGTCCAAAATGCATAATCACTTTTCTTCACTATACTGCGAAGTAAAAAAAGCCTCATATTGTTAGAGTACACGAGAAGGTGGAGGGGAGAACAATACCGCTGGTAACATAAGACCTATAAGCGGGTAATTCACGAGCGCTCCACCCCAAGCAAATCCGACCACTCCATGCCAAAACCGACCGTCAATGAGAAAAACAGTCAGATGTGGCGTGGTGGGGGAATGCCCAACCCATTCTAATATATATCACTTCGTTTAGATTGTCGGGCCATAAATACGGTGAGGGTAGGCACATGAAGACGAGTGGTTCGCCTAGGAAGTGAAGCTGGAGATTAGCGATCACTCTACCCCCCCCCCGCAAATGGCGTGGTGGCACTCCGCACCATTCCATTTTTCAGCCCATCCAGTGATGTAGATCATTTACAGGCTGCTCCGTGCAGGTCACAAACCCACCACCTACAGGTACTCTGATCCACTACTGCACCTACTGCTACACCCCGCCTTCAAAACGCGAACCCCCGCCTGCTCCAATATCCTCTAAAGCAACAAAGCCTTCCTCCCTCCCTCTCCCACGTATCTACACCGGTCGCATTTCAGTATTTATGGCCCGCCAGTCCAAATGAATTACAAGCGAAGGCGAATTTTCAAACTTTCGGCCGCTCCACGCCAATTCTCGTAGGATTTTCACGTCAATTTCGGCAAAGTGCGACCCAATTTGCGCGGTGTGGGGTGATCGTGAGTGTCCAGCTTAAGAGACGGCGGGAGTAGGGGATAGATGTGCGTGGCGTGAAGTGGTCGTGAATGAGATGCCTAAATGGATTTGCTAAGAGAAAGGAATGGCGTGGAGTGCCATTATGCCATTTTCGAGGCGTGGAGTGGTCACGAGAGAAGGGCTATATATGATGTGCATGGAATATGAATCAAGATATTGTAACGCATAGAAAGAAATGCATGCGATGTTGTTGGGATGCGTTCTCTACGAGGTGTAGTCCACGGGTTTTCCAGTCAGTGGAAAAAATTGTTTAAATGGAAAAACGTGCTTAGGGACCCCAGAGGGTACTGCAGAGGCTCCGTGCCACGTGTGTCCTTTACGCGTTTTCTATTCCCCCGGGGGTACCACGAGTTCGTGGATGTTCAATTTAGGAACCACGTCACGTGATTTTTTTCAATTTAAATCTGTAGCATCGTGTTCATATTGTTACGAAAATCGTCCTGTGTGTGTACGGCTTATCTTCTTCTCTCAACATGGCCCTTTCCCTGCCTACCTCAAAAGGTGTCACCTGTCTGACAGCGATTATTGCAGATGTGGTGGCATTGGCACGGCACTTCACTATGCCACGGAGTGTATTTACACAGTGTCTTGGCATATGAGGAAGCCAGCGCCAAACTTCGAACAAGAATGGCCGAAAAGGGTCGCCAATAACCTCGTCTCCAGGCAGAGAATTCGTGGGATCAGCAAATTCATTAGCGAAAACAGAGATCTTTTCCGGCCTCCCTAGCCTTCAACTTTCCAGCGAGCTGAACTAAGCAGCTCAATCACCGGACATTCCCCCCTTCAAATAAAAGAAAGGTGTAACAACATCTAAAGAAAAGAAGACTATTACGAACTAATAGTGCAAAAGTGAAAATGCCTGTGCTGTACGTAGTGTATATATTTCCTTCTTTTTGTTTTTCTTAAATAAAATTCCCGTGTCTTGCCCATTAAACCGTTCAGTGACCGGTCTGGTCACGGGTACGGGGGTAAGGGACGGCGTTCTGTTCTGTACGTGTACGGTGACAACAGTCCAACAAGCAGGTAACGGAGAATAACACTTTACTATCGAATATTCCAGAAAACACGAAGAACAGGAAAAACAGCACCTGCACAGATTAGTAACACAAACAAATAGCAATTCCCTAATAAGAAGAGAAATAGCACTTTCAAGACCGCTCGGCGTCTAACAGCTTACTAGTACGCACAGCAGATGAAACTTCAAAGAGATATTCCAAAGACGTTCGCACTCCAAAGGCAATCCCAGTCGAGCAACCACTCACTGCTTCTCTGTGATCTGAGCACGGTCTATTTATAGTCTCCCCGACAGGTCGTGACGTCACATCGTATCATCTGTTTAAATCATGATCTCGGCTTCTAATAGAGATATCGAGAAAATTCTAGCACATTTGAGATCCCACATTTCGCCGCCAAAGTCGCCAAATTTATCGCCAAGATGGTCGCCAAAGTCGGCAGCGCTTTCAAGACCGCTCGGCGTCTAGCAGCTTACTAGGTCGCACAGAGGATGAAACTCCAAAGTGGGATTCCAAAGACATTAGCACTCCAAAGGCGATCCCAATCAATCAACACATTCACTGCTTCTCTGTGATCTAAGCACGGTCTATTTATAGTCTCCCCGACAGGTCGTGACGTCACATCGTATCATCTGTATAAATCAGGATCTCGGCCCTTATAGAGATATCAAGAAAATTCCAGTACATTTGAGATCCCACATTTCGCTGCCAAAGTCGCCAAATTTATCACCAAGGTCGGGGGTAAATGGCTCCATTCCCTCGGAATTCCTATACATACCCCTATAGAACTCCCTTCCCAACCATAAGATTAAGGTGTCTATTCTGGTACCCCCCCCGGGGGGGGGGGGGGGGGGGGGGGGGGGGGGGGGGGGGGG
>BGPR01010015.1:11516-54564 GCA_013235015.1 Araneus ventricosus
CCCCACCCCAACCGGGGATACCAGAATATGCCCCTAACATTGCTCGGAAATGACTTTCCATGTTCGTAACAAAATGCACACGGGAAACTGGCGTAGAGAGGGGTGGGCAAGGGGGTATAGATGCCCCGGGAGACACTTTTGGGGGGTGCATCGAAGACAATATTTGTAATTTTATTTTAAGTTTCTAATGCCAGAGGTTTGACGAATCAAGCCGGGAGGGTGTAAAAAATAAATGCTAGGCCCAGGACGCCATTTACCCTCCCTACGCCTCTGCGGGTGGAGGCACCACGCGGATGAGGAGCCGCCAGATAAGTAAGAGAGTTCTCGCTTCTCCAGGGGTATAGAAATGGTTGGAGTTGAGTTACCCTCCACCGATGACGAAACGTACCTCCTTCGTTAGGGGTTGGCCCGGCCGGTGATGATCGTTTAGGATTCGTGCCTCAGTATACGAGCTGTTGTGGCGACCGCTCTTCAAGTGTCGCCCAAGCCCTCTTTTGAGATTTATCGCTTTTTCTAGAAACACACGGCGTATCTATTCTTAGTCGAGATTTTTGTTTAACAATAATACCAACTCCTTTCACGAAAATCTCCTTTGTTTTCTGCTCTCCGGTTAATCATCCCTGACTCGCCTACTTAAAAATTAAACCAAACAAGTGTTCTTCCCTTTCTTTCAGCCATAGAGGACATTTGCCGATCCGGAACCGTTTGTTTTTACGGACTCTGTCCTCTAATGGCACTACCCAAATGTCGAGGATGCGTCCCCGGGGTCTCATTCGAGGGACGTAGAGCAGGGTGGACGGTAGATTTAGAAGAGGAAGGGGGGGGGGGGTTGTTAGGGGGGGGGGGGGGAAACCCGCGGTGCAGGAAAGAAAACCCAACAGGATGAGAAGAAGTAATTACAGTGGAACTGGTCTGGATTTTTTGTTCATACAATTTTCAAATGTTTTAATGTTCATACAATTTTCAAATGTTTTAATGTTCATACAATTTTCAAATGTTTTAATGTTCATACAATTTTAAAATGTTTTAATGTTCATACAATTTTCAAATGTTTTAATGTTCATACAATTTTCAAATGTTTTAATGTTCATACAATTTTCAAATGTTTTAATGTTCATACAATTTTCAAATGTTTTTTATGTTCATAACAACGCTCAATGTCTAAAATTCAAACTAATTTTAGTAAATTCGAACTCAAAATTGTGAAACATTGTTTTTTATTTCTCAACTATTTTTGATGATTAAATTCGTCTGTGCCTTGCTTTTTCAGTGTTTATAAATGAATAATTTTACAACAATAAAACCACCAAAATTAAATCTAAATCATGCCTGGGTTCAGCCCGCATAGAGATTGCCTCTTTATTTTTAAGTGAGAAATCTTGACTGCTTTTTACGAAGATTGAAGAAAGTGTTGCAATCGTCAAAAAATCCAACCTCGAGATTTTGATGATATCATTCACACAATTTTGATGATTCTCTCGCAATTTTGGAATTTTGTCTATTTGCCTGTGAAGACGATAACTCAAAAACAGATTGAGCAAGAGAGGTGAATCCTAACACCAGATTTGTAGGTTTCTATCAAATTGTGAACGAAATCGATCTACCGGAAATTTGTGTGTGTGCATGCATGTCTGTGTGTAAAACATGATAATCTAAAAACTCAAAGAGCTAGATAGATAAAAATTAGTATATAGTTTCATCATCATAATTGTAGAACTGAACTAAAAGGGGTTATCGTCTGTCGCATGGAAACGCAATAACTCAAAATCACGACTCAGATAAATGATATTTGGTGTGCTGTCTTGTGAACAAAATTGTATAACTGTATAAAATTCTGGACACGACTGGTTTAAAGAAATGCGTCTAAAAATGTATATTCGGTCTTCTTCATTATACTGCGAAACACACATATTGTGTCACTTAAGGTATCCGACTGGTTTAAAATCGTCGTTTTTGATAAAATTATCAAAAAAATTTTATGGTTTAATTTTGAAGCCTGTCTAATCAGCTTTATGAAACTGTCTCACTTTTTACTTCACTTGAATTACAAATGGAGTTACAGCTCTTTAATTACCGAACTGTAAGCATTATTTTATGTTGCGTGAAAACTTTAAATGTGTTTTCTCAGAAATGATGTTTTTGAGGAAAACTGTCGACCTTAACAATGATTTCTGAAAAAGTTATTCGAGTATTGATATGAAATTTTCTGAGATTGTTTTCTGTAATATGCTTGATGTTTTTCTCTAAAAACTAAGGCCAATTTTAAAATCAAGTATTGTTTTTAAGCGCTTAAATATAAACGAAAAGCATTTTTTATGTAAAATTACCAGTTTAGTAACTGTGTTCAGCTATATCTCAAAACTATTTTGAAGTACAAGAGATATTTTAGAGCATAACACAGATAACTGTCATAAAAATGTATTCCTACAAGGATTTATGTATATTTAGAATACGATTTTGTCTATGGCTGTTAGCGTAAGGCAATTATTTTAGTCATTTTTCTTCGAATTTCTCAGTTGTTTTAACAAAGTATTATTTTGAAAGCCTAAGTTTACAATATTTTCATAGTTTTAAAACATATGCAGTTGACAAATAGCATTAAAAAATATATATGTTATTTTTCAAAAAAATATCTCCGAACACAGTCGGATACCTTAACCCTTCCGACCCGACTTTTGCAGGATGAAAATTTACTATGAAAAGTAGTTAAAAAGTAATTTTAGACAAAAAAAAAATGTAAAAGTGTGATTTATTTGTCTATGAGGGAATGCAGTGTAATCTCCTGGACGTATATGCCCATTAGGGCTGAAAGGGTTAAAATACCAATCACTTACTACCACTGAGGACAGAAAATGTGGAAGCATTGAATTAACCAATATAATTCAAAAATAAAAACAATTTTGTTAGTTTTGACTTTAAAATAACCAAAATAAATACGAATTATAGACACTATTTTAACCTTATTTTAACCCATTCATGCCTAATGTCTTGCTTTAGTGGCCCTCCTAAAAATGCATCAAAAACTTATAGGATTTAGTTTTTCAATAAAAGTTTCACAAAAAAGCATTTGTAAGTAAGTATTCGTATCCTTTTTATTCATTCGATGACAGCGCATATCAAACGTTCGGTTGATAATGTAGCCCTTTTGTTTTCAAGTGAGACTCAAAAAGTAGTTTTACACATTCTGAAGAAGAAAAGGATAAATTTCTTCAATTATTTACTTGCGTTTAACAAATATGTCAGTAAATACAATTGTAAGAATATGGTTTCTTCTTGGAATCATAATTTTAGATCTTGTTTTGTCTCTTGTTGGAAATCTTGTTGTGGCAATACGTGATGTCAGGATAAGTGGCGGTATATATTAAAAGTGTTGAATTCTGGTAAGGATAGGTAGAGACACTGATTATTTAATGTTTAATGAATGAGTATGAATATTTTATTGAAAGATGTATTTATTGTTTTTAGTGCAATATAATGCTGCAATATATTGATGTTTTACATATTTTTATCTTGAATTTTAGTCCTTTCCATATAGATATGTTTTCTAGTTAGGGTTAGTGTATGATTTTTCTTCCTAAATTCTTTCATTTTAGGGTAAATTACCCTGTCTGTTTTTTCAACAACTATAGTAACAGGGATGGTTTGTACAGCAAAATTAATTTAACCTGGCTAAAGCTTGTCCACAGCCAAGCTGCTATATTAATTGTTGAAAACTCCATATATATGGATTGCCTTTTTTCAATACCTTTAATAACAACGGAGTTTTTTACATGTTGACATAAATGTTTAAATTTAATTTTTGTTCATGGTATCTATAGTATTTTCAATTCTTTAGATTTTGTTTTAGATTTGACTGTATTGTTTAAATTATGAATTTTTAGTATAGGATTGGCTTCATGATGTCTTATTTACTTTGTTTATGTAAGATCATATATAACAATTTATATTATATATATATAACAAATAAGAAACAATCATAGCAGAATTGTAAAAGCAACATATACAACATAAACCTTCATAAAACAAAATGTCAAGAAAAAAAATCTGCGGTAAGAAAAAGCCGAGAGTTCTTAAAGAGAGAAAATAAACAAAAGGGGAATATATATAAAAAAAGGGCGAGATAAAATAATATAGAAATATATAACACGAACGCAACGAATGCGCAATAATGCTGCAGTTCAAGAAGATTTGTGGAAAATATATCAATGTCATGAAAATCAAAAAATGTTGAAATAAAATGGAGAAACTCTAGTTAATAGGTAAAAGCGTATAGATGTTCATCAGGGTAAGTACAATCTATACGAACCGCTAACAAATTAGTGAAATCATAATGTTTTCTGCGAACAGAGCTGGCATAAGGCTAAAAACACTGTCCTTTACCCCGAACATTATGATAAACCAAGATTTCGAAACTCACCCAACCTTAGAAGTTTGGCGCAAAAGAAAGTAACTTGATATTTCGTAAACATCCGGACCCTACATAACGCCTTAGGTTCATTCCTTTGTCACCTCTCCCGTTGGCTGCATCTCTCAGTTTTAGGTTCGTAAAATTATTTCTAATATTTGGTATTTCATTCAAGTTCTTGGTCTCTCATAATGTTCGGGGTAAAGGACAGTGTTTTTAGCTTTATGACAGCACTGTTCGCAGAAAACATTATGATTTCACTAATATTTTAGCGGTTCGTATGGATTTTACTTACCCTGATGAGCATCTATACGCTTTTACCGATTAACTACAGTCTCTCCATTTTATTTCAACATTTATTGATTTCCATGACATTGATATATTTTCCACAAATCTTCTTGAACTGCATCATTATTGCGCATTCGTTGCGTTTGTGTTATATATTTTTAGCTTCCCCTTTTTTATATATATTCCCCTTTTGTTTATTTTCTCTCTATAAGAACTCTCGGCTTTTTCTTACAGCAGATTTTTTCTTGACGTTTTGTTTTATGAATGTTTATGTTGTATATGTTGCTTTTACAATTATGCTATGATTGCTTCTTATTTGCTATATGTATATATATATATACACTATATGCCCAAAAGTATCCGGACACTTGCAGATCTTCACATTTTTTAGAATTTCTCCGGAATGATTTAACCGACTGCCTTTAAACTTCGGACATGTAAAGAATAGACAATAACTCACATTTTAGATTGAATATTCGGTCCTGAGAGCAATTAGGGGACCGTCTAGAAACTGATGAAGACAAAAACGTTTTTGGCCCACCCCGCTTCACAGAATACTGATAACAAGATAAAACTTTCAGAAATGGTAATGTTTAATGTGCATAATATTTACAGGAATTTTTGCAAACTCAGCGCAAATATTTGGGAAGACATAAAGGTTTTCTTAAAAAATCTCAGTTTTCTGTTATATTATACGAAACTTACAGAAAAGATGACAATATGTTAGAGAAGCATTTGTGTAAAACTTTGAAAAAGAATTGTTGAATATTACAGGAATTATGAGCAATTTTAGTAAATAGTGTTTTACTCGCATTCGTGAAACATAGTGTAATTTTTCTTTCACAACTTTAAAGCCAGGTATATAGGGCAACTTATATAAAACAATTCAGTTCAATATCATTAGTATTCAGAAAGATATCGGCATTACAACGAGCAGAATTTTAGCTCCTGTCGAAGAGAAGTTAAAAGATAAGGGGTTGTACACAAATTGATATTTTTTAAACTTATATCTTTAAATAGTTATATTGAATTGTATAGCGGTTAGAATTTGCTGAATACCCATGAACACTTATCAATTACGTGCATAATTTAAATTCCAGCTAATTAGGCACTATAAATAACAAACATTTTATTACTTTAATTATATTGTTTACATGATTATTAACAAGTTGCATATTACAATTTTACGGCCAAACGATATTTTTAAATTTATTTATTTTATGGCGAAACGATTTTTTATCTAATTAATTTCTTTTCTTAAAATATTTTAATAATTCTACATATATATTTTTTTATTCGTTACGAATATTAGATGTGTTCATGGGTATTCAGCAAATTCTAAACACTATACAATTCAATATAACTATTTAAAGATATAAGTTTAAAAAATATCAATTTGTGTACAACCCCTCATCTTTTAGCTTCTCTTCGACAGGAGCTAAAATTCTTCCCGTTGTAATGCCGATATCTTTCTGAATACTAATGATATTGAACTGAATTGTTTTATATAAGTTGCCCTATATATCTGGCTTTAAAGTTGTGAAAGAAAAATTACACTATGTTTCACGAATGCGAGTAAAACACTATTTACTAAAATTGCTCATAATTCCTGTAATATTCAACAATTCTTTTTCAAAGTTTTACACAAATGCTTCTCTAACATATTGTCATCTTTTCTGTAAGTTTCGTATAATATAACAGAAAACTGAGATTTTTTAAGAAAACCTTTATGTCTTCCCAAATATTTGCGCTGAGTTTGCAAAAATTCATGTAAATATTATGCACATTAAACATTACCATTTCTGAAAGTTTCATCTTGTTATGAGTATTCTGTGAAGCGGGGTGGGCCAAAAACGTTTTTGTCTTCATCAGTTTGTAGACGGCCCCCTAATTGCCCTCAGGACCGAATCTTCAATGCAAAATGTGAGTTATTGTCTATTCTCTACATGTCCGAAGTTTAAAGGCAGTAAGTTAAACCATTCCGGAGAAATTCTAAAAAATGTGAAAATCTGCAAGTGTCCTGATACTTTTGGGCATATAGTGTATAGCATTAATGATTATTTTTCCAGTTGATTTCAGGACATGTATAATTAGTATTCAAAATATTATTGATAAAATGCGACTTGGGCATTATTGTGTTAATAGGTAATTCAAGAGACCAATTCTATTTACCAATGAACTCCAATCAAAAACGTTCAAGTTGGCTAATTCAGCTGTGAAAACACATCTTTAGAAATGGGAGGCGCCGTTAAAACCAATAAGGGAAGCTGGGTCTTAAATACTTAAAACTCGAGAACCGCTGGCTTTAAACTTGCACTTCTAGAACATTAACTCGCAGAGACCCTTATCGATTTCCTACGCGGATGACTCTGAACCGCTTTCGGCTCTCTTAAAATTCGTCATTAAAGCCTTCTAAATATTTTCGTCGAATGAATATTTTATGACGAATATTTTCGGAGAGAGTAATGCTCTTAAAGCTCGTCGGCAATGAGCTCTCGTCTGAAGGAAGTTTGTTCACGACACCGAGCAGCATATTAGCTGAAATATGTTGGAATTATAGAACTTAACTAATTCGTGTTTAGTTCTATTTCTCCGATATTTCAATTTTCTACTGTCCCTTGAATTTCGCATTAAGATAATGTTGCAATTTTGTCTTTGATACGAATAAAAACTTAAATTGTAAATAACTGCTATTATTTCCGATTTATTGTCATTAGTTATTCCTCCGTCGGGCGCAATATTCGCATCGGCGAGTTCGGGCTCAATGTTAGCATCGGCGAGTTCGGGCACACTGTTCGCATCTGCGAGTTCGGGCTGAATATACGCATCGGCGAGTTCGGGCTGAATCGTCGTCGCAGTTGGGCTCAATGTTCGCATCGGCGAGTTCGGGCACATGTTCGATCTGCCACGTTCAGGGCTGAATATCATCAGCAGAGTTCAGGCTGAATCAGTCGCATCGGCGGTTCGGGCTCAATAGTTCGCATCGGCGAGTTCGGGCACACTGTCGCATCTGCGGTTCGGGCTGAATAGCGCATCAGCGAGTTCGGGCATGAATAGTCGCATCGGCAGTTCGGGCTCAATGTTTCGCATCGGCGAGTTCGGGCACACTGTTCGCATCTGCGAGTTCGGGCTGAATTACGCGTCCGGCGAGTTCGGGCTAGACTCATGCCATCGGCGATTCGGGCTGAATAGTCGCATCGGCGAGTTCGGGCGAATAGATCGCATCGGCGTTCAGGGCTCAATGTTTCCGAATCGGGGTTCAGGCGCACTTTTCATCGGCGAGTTCCGGGCTCAATGTTCCGAATCGGCAGGTTCGGGCCTATTACGCATCGGCGAGTTTCCGGGCTGTAATATGCACTCGGCGAGATCGGCTGAATATTCGCACAGGAGTTCGGCTCAATGTTCGCATCGGCGAGTTTCGGACCCCAATATTCCGCATCGGACGAGTTGGGCTGCATGTTCGCATCGCGAGTTCGGGCTGAATATACGCCGAGTTCAGCGGCTGAATAACCGTCAACGAGTTCGGTGTGCATCGAGATTGGAGCGCATCGGCGAGTATCGGGCCTGAATCGCCATCGCGGATCGGGCTGAATATCGCATCGGCAGGTTCGGGAATACGCGAGTTCCGACGAATATTGGCATCGGCGAGTCGGTCAATGTTCGCATCGGCGAGATTTCGGACGACAATATTTCGCATCGGCGATTTGGGCCATGTTCGGCATCCGGCGAGTTCGGCAGAATATTCGCATCGGCGGAGTTCGGCTCAATGTTCGCATCCGGCGAGTTCGGGCTGAAGATCGCATCGGCGAGATCGGGCTGAATATTCGCATCTGGCGGATTTGGAGCGCAATATTCGCATCGGCAGTTCGGGCTACATTCTGACATAGATTCGGTATTATCGCATCGGCGAATGGTTCCGAGGAGTTCGGGACAATCACGCTGGCGATTACGAATCACTCGGCGAGATCAGGCTGAATATTCCATCGGCGGATTCGGTCGCAATGTTCGCATCGGCGAGTTCGGGCTGAATATACGCATCGTTCCGTGAATACGACGGAATCGGGCTGAATACGCATCCGGCGGATTCCGGACTCAATGTTCGCATCGGCGAGTTTCGGACTGAATAACGCACGCTCGGCAGTTCGGGTAGAATTTCACATCGGCGAGATTCGCGGACTGCAATATTCGCATCGGCGGAAGATTGGCTGTTCATCGCGGCGAGTTCGGACCAATATTCGCATCGGCAGTTCGGCTCAATGTTCGCATCGGCGAGTCGGACCGTATCGCACGTGTTGTATCATAGGAGTCGACATATTCGCATCGGCAGCCATGATCGCTCTGGCTAGGGAATATGGTCGGCAGATCGGCGGATTTCGCTCGGCGAGTCGTCCAAAATGTTCGCATCAGCGGTTCGGACCAATATTCGCATCAGCAGGCTTGGGCGCTTCGCATCCGGCGGTTCGGGCTCAATGTTCTGCATCCGGCGAGTTCGGGCTGAATTTTCGCATCGGCGAGATCGGGCTGAATATTCGCAGCGGCGGAGTTCAGGCTAATGTTCGCATCGGCGAGATTCGGTCCAATATTCGCATCGGCGAGTTTGGGCCATGTTCCGTCAGCAGTTCACTTCGAATATTCGCATCGGCTGGGGGGCTCAAATGTTCCATCGGCGATTCCGGGTCCCCAATCATTCGCAGTCGGCGGTTTGAGGCGCAATGTTCGCATCGAGCGAGTTCGTTGAATATTCGCATCGGCGGTTCGGGCTCAATGTTCCGCATCAAGCAGTTCAGGCGCAATGTTCGCATCCAGCGAGATTCAGGCTGGACTCACCACTCCGGCAGTTCGGGCTGAATATACGCATCGGCGAGTTCGGGCTGAATAACGTTATCGGCAGTTCGGGCTACAGATAACACGCATCGGCGAGATCGGGCTGAATATTCGCATCGGCGAGTTCGGGCTCAATGCGCCTCACAAGCACAGGTAAACAATCTCGTAATTTTAATGTTGTTGATACCCACCAATTTAAATTTCAATATTCTTAAATGAATCGCTGACCTTCGAGGGGAGGTTTTAGAAAAAAAAGCGTGTATGGAAACGGGAAAACAGTCGTCATGAAGAGAAGACACGAGAGCCCTGCACTCCTCCACTTTAGGAAGGTTTGACGCTAAAGTCTTCCCATCACTTAATCAAACATGCTTGTGTATTGTTTCTTTCCTTTGACCTAAACAAATTTTGAAGGCAACCATTTAATACAACAATAAATTTACACGATAAAGGCATGAACTGAGCAAAATAAATATCCGCCATAGGCATGGGGAAAACCTACCGGTTTCAACTGAAAACTGGTTTTTACGTTTTGGTTAACCGTTTTCTTCCGGTTATTTTGTCTCGGTTATTTTTTAATCCAATAGTCGGATAAGAAACCGGATCGGAAAATGGATCGATTTCAGGTTCGATTAGATTAAAATTTGCAAAGTTATGAAGCTTTGAATTTCATCATCTTAGGCCAATCAGCGACAATCGCTTCCTCGAGGCGTCTGTTGGTTGGCGGATTACTGAAAGAGTCTTTTTCAACAGATAATTATTGGCCAATGGACTGATTTCCTGCGAAAACAATATTAATACAAAATTTTGACTACAAACGGCGTTTGTTTTTTCATAACCCGAAAACTGGTTATTTCAAATACCGGTTATTTTGAACGGTTCTAACAGCTAGGTTAAATCGGAGGCGAAGCAAACCTAAATAGCCGAAAACCGGTATTTTCGCAATAACCGTCATCCCTTATTCGCCATATAAAAACGGATATTAAGAATAATCATATGTGTGATCAAATCGGTTTCAATGTTCCTGCGAGGCCAATATGGCGATGTCTGCCCACCACGTATTGTCAAATCAATTGAATAGGAGCGGTCCAGACATCCGGTAAAGAAGGAGACTACTAGTAGGGGCAGACTTCTACCCTTCCTGAGAGGGGGTCCAAAAGCATGCGAGCTGTGCCTGGCCGGTTCGCCGACGGAGGGTTAAATTCGTCCGTACCTTGAAGTGATATTTTTTAAAGACCTTTATTCACTCGCGGATAGTACTGCTGTACAAAGCAAACAATAAAAAATGCTCTCAAAAATCTCTGTCTTTTAAAAAATTCGAATACGTTAGATGTGGATTTTACAGTTTATTTTGAATTTTTATAGCACAATTGAAGACTAAAATTTGTAAAAGATGGAAGTACAAAACAATTCAAACACTATTCTTCACGTTAAAGCAGCGATTCTCAACTTGTGGGGCAAGTCCCTAGGGGGTCGTTTTAACACAAAGTGGGGGACGCGAGTATATCAGAAAGAAAATATAATTAAAGAAATTGATTAATTTGCAGAAAGAATTTGCTTATTCCTGGTAATTTGTAAGGTTTGAAATTGAGGTCGTAGTGCAGCGTTAGCGTCAAAATACCAAAAACACATTATTATTGTATATATTGTTATTGCAAGAGAGAGGGGCGTAATGATAATTATAATTGAAAATTGGATCGCAAATATTGAAAGGTTGAGAAGCACTGCGTTAAAGTATTCAAACGAGCAATGCGTGAAAAGTGGCTGGTTGTCCTCGAAGTACCTCGAAAGAGCGTCTACAGAGGGCGCTAGGGTGCATAGTGTTGCGTGATTTCCCTATAATTTCACTTTTGACACTTTCAACGTTTATCATTTTTAGTCTAGAATTTTTGAATGCAAAAGGTAGCATATTGTTTGTTTGTTAAAATCGGTCACTTATTTATTGAAATCATTATCTTTAATTAATGAAAAATTCTTTCAATTGTCGTACCCCTGTATAACGATTTCTGGATATAACGATCCCTCCATTATAACGAACTTTCCAAATGGTCCTAACTGACACTGACTTGCTTCCTATTTGTTAAGGTGAAATCTCGTAATTAATTTTTTATTCACTTCCTGACGTGCTAGAGTTTTGAAATTTTGTGCGCATTTGTGTCATCAATAACAATATAACATTTTAATATTTTGAAAACTTAATTATCAATTAATTGAATACTTTAATTAAGTTTTGATTCCACAGAGTGGCGCCTCCTGGTGGTGAATTTGAGAAAAAATTGATCTAATCATTTCATAACACTTATAATAATAAAATTAAAATAAAATATAACAAATGAGAAAATAACTAAAATTTTAAGGGCTATTTTGGGACGGACCTGTCAGTTTTAAAGCGCCGTCAGATGACGAGGACGACACCTGAGCTGGCACCACACCGCTGACAGAGCGTTTAAATCACTCCGTCTAATTTAGCGCGCAGCAGCCCTACATACAAGGTGGATCTTCAGTGGAATCAGGTTTTGAACATGGAACCCTCCGACTCAGACGCTGAGACCTTACCACCAGGCCAAAGAGGTGCAGGAAATGAATAAAATAAAACAATGTCCACTATTAAGTGCACTCATAAAAGCGAGTTCTTGAATTTCCTTTTAAACTTGTTTCATACCTTCAAGTTTTCGTCGGCGCCACCAGATGATGAAAATGGTTTAATATTAAAAGCAATCCCTTTCCTTATAAACTTCAAGAACGCATTTTTTTTATTTCCTAAGAACTTTCGTCAATATACTAAAAGGTTCTGACGGAAGAAAGCTTCAAAAATCTTTTTTTTTCTCCTCTCTTTTACTTTCTCTTCCATACATCGGAAAAAAGCGGTCTCCGGTATTTCAGGAATGTTGCAGTATTAGAATAACTTTCTTATACCACATTTCGGAAATTCCTTCCGGTATTTTCGTACAGGAATGGGTCATTTGTTGGAATTCCTATTTCTTCAGCAAGTAAAAGGGAAAAGATTCCAAATACAATAAGAAATTCAAGAACCAATTATGTTGTTCTAAGCGAATTGTAAAAATTTAATTTTCGAAATTAAAAGTAGTTGTTTTATTAATTATATTAAGTTCCCGTTTTGAAGCAACACAACTATGAACCTCGCCATTTTTAAGCAATACAACGATGAACCTCGCCATTTTGAAGCAAGACGACGATGAACCTCACCAATTTGAATTAAATTTAAATTTTCGAAATTAAAAGTAGTTGTTTTATTAATTATATTAACTTCCCGTTTTGAAGCAACACAACGATGAACCTCGCCATTTTTAAGCAATACAACGATGAACCTCGCCATTTTGAATTAAATTTAAATTTTCGAAATTAAAAGTAGTTGTTTTATTAATTAGTCTTCCCATTTTGAAGCAACACAACATGATAACTCGCCATTTTGAAGACAAACGACGATGAACCTCACCATTTTGAATTAAATTTAAATTTTCGAAATTAAAAGTAGTTGTTTTATTAATTATAACTTCCATTTTAAAAGCAACACAACGATGAACCTCGCCATTTTGAAGCAACACGACGATGAACCTTGCCATTTTGAAGCAACACGACAATGAAACCTCGCCATTTTGAAGCAATACAACGATGAACCTCGCCATTTTTAGGAAATACAACGTTGAACCTCGACATTTTGAATAAAATTGAAATTTTCGAAATTAAAAGTAGTTGTTTTATTAATTAAATTACTTCCCGTTTTTGAAAACACAACGATGAACATTTTAAGCAATACAACGATGAACCTCGCCATTTTAAAAGGATAACAGTGAAGAGTGAACCACATGACAACACTGATGAACCTCACCATTTTGGATTAAATTTAAATTTTCGAAATTAAAGTAGTTGTTTTATTAATATATTAACTTCCCGTTTTGAAGCAACACAACGATGAACCTCGCCATTTTTTAAGCAGTACACGATTAACCTAATTTTGAAGCAATACAACGATGAATCGCCATTTGAGCAACGACGATGAACCTCGCCATTTTGAAAAACACGACGATGACCTCACCATTTTGAGATTAAATTTAAATTTTCAGGAATTAAGTAGTTGTTTTATTAATTATATACTTCCGTTTTAAAGCAACAAAACGATGAACCTCACCATTTTGAAGCAACCGAGGATGAACCTTGCCATTTTGAAGCAACACGACAATGAACCTCGCCATTTTGAGCAATACAACGATGAACCTCGCCATTTTGAGTAACAACTGATGAACCTCGCCATTTTAAGAAACAGACGACGATGAACCTCAGCCATTTTGAATTAAATTGAAATTTTCGAAATTGAAAGTAGTTGTTTATTAATTAATTAACTTCCCAGTTTTGAAGCAACACAACGATGAACCCCGCCATTTTTAAGCAATAGCAACTGATGAACCTTGCAGCGATGACCTTTGAATTAAATTTAAATTTTCGAGAATTAAAAGTAGTTGTTTATTAATTATATTAACTTCCTGTTTTGAAGCAACACAACGATGAACCCGCCATTTTAAGCAATACAACGATTAACCTTGCCAGTTTTGATTAAAATTACAGCTTGATGAACCTCTCATACTTTGAAAACAACACGATTGATGAACCTCATACTGAAGCAACACGACAATGAACCTCGCCATTTTTAACAATACAAGATGAACCTCGCCATTTTGAAGACAATACAAGATGAAACTCACATTTTTTGAATTAAAATTTAAATTTTCAAATTACAAGTAGTTGTTTTATTAATTATATTAACTTCCCGTTTAAAACAACACAACGATGAACCTCCCATTTTGGAGCAACACGACGATGAACCTTGCCATTTTAAGAACACGACAATGAACTCGCCATTTGAAGCAATACAACGATGAACCTCACCAATTTGAATTAAATTATATTTTCGAAATTAAAAGTAGTTGTTTTTAATTATAATTAACTTCCCGTTTTGAAACAACTATGAACCCCATTTTTAAAGCAATACAACGATGAACCTCGCCATTTTTGAATTAAATTTAAATTTTCAGAAATTAAAAGTAGTTGTTTTATTAATTATATTAACTTCCTGTTTTAAAGCAACACAACGATGAACCTTGCCATTTTGAAGCAACACGACGATGAACCTTGCCATTTTGAAGCAACGACACAATGAACCTCGCCATTTTGGAAGCAACACGACGATTAACCTGGCCATTTTGAAGCGTAGTCAGATGACGCCTGAGTTGGGACCCTCCTTCCGAACTTCCGCGCCACACCAGTTCACAGTGGTCCAGTTTCGGTTTGCAGCGCGACGAAAATAGAAATATTCCAGGTCGTCAAATGGGTTTATTTTCTTTGGGGTAGGTAGAGAACCGTTTGGAACCCTGAAAACCATAAAGTGTTTTGTACAAACATTTAGTCTTAGGGGGTTTTACGGAGGTTAAAGTTGAAACATGTCTTTCGAACACTTGAGTAGCATTTCAGTGAGCTCTCTGACTCGTTCTGTAAAGTCCTATATTGCTCTTTATCTGTCTAATTTTAGATTTTTCATGGTGTCTGATTCCAGGGAAGGTAAACGGTACCGTTTTAAATAGATCATTTTAATATTTTCCATATTTTTATACTATATTTTAAAAGGCCCTTTTTTCACTAAATTTTCAAATTTAAAAACTTTGCACACCTTCAGACTACCTTAAATCATTTCTACACTCTATCTTCTATAAAGTGTCTAAAAATTATTCCCGATAAACCCCGACTTTTTCATTTATTTTATTTTTATTGTCATCTACGTCAGTGAAGAATTTTCACTTTTTCCTTCAATGACGCAAAAATAAATATCTGGGTGAAAAAAAACCTGTTGAAAAACTAAACTAACTTGTTCTAGCCCAGTTGTTAATTGCTAAAAATTCAATCGACATTAATTCGAAAATTTTATTAAAAAAATTCGAATTTAAGTGGGCGGTTACTCAATCTAAAATACATTTGAACATTTTAAGAAATAAACGCTGAATGGTTTCAAAAGTATTTTAAATCGATTTCAATATTTATTTCTGATTTAGTAGTTGACATAAACACACCAAAAACGCGAAAATTTTGGAATAGTTCATAAAGCGATTTGAAATTTTTAAGGCAGTAAGTTTGCTTCAGTGACAACCTCTCAAGTCCTGTCAGCCACAGCTAAAAGGACGATAAAATTAGGAACACTTTCCACAAATAGTTTTTCTTCAATAACAAATAGTGTAAAACATAATTTACACGATGAAAAGCGCTACCCTTATTTATTACGCTTAAAAGTTAGTTATTAAAATGTTTCGGAATATTTCCATGATGAGCCTTTCATGGAATTGGATTCCCATATTATTTTTGTGAAAACTGAGGCAATTTTACTCTTAAATTAACTTTATTTTAAGGTTTAAGGGGATTTATATAACATTTATATTATATTATCGAAATTATTTCACTTTTTTATCGTCTTGAAAGACATTTGAATTTATCGCACATTTATTTATTAGATATATTTTAACATTGCAAATATTTCGAATGTTAAAAATAAAAAAATACCTACCAGACTTTACTAAAGTTTCACAATTCTTATTTTTAAGCTATTTCCTTCATTTAGTAAAATTTATCAGATTTTTTTAAGGTTTTATGCAACTAATTATTAACTTTTCCGCAGATTACAACAGTTCCCTCCATAGAGAACGATGGGAACGAATTAAATAAATTAATAGAAATCAAGGCATATCCAACCGATTGTTACGATATTTCATGTGATGCAACCGAAGTCCATTTCCTTTAAACTGTGTAAATTTAAAGTTTCTGCTGTTTTTAGTTTCGACGCTATGATTTTTGTCTCGCTAGGAAACGAAACTGAACCACTGTGCAGTGGGAGGAAGTTTGAACTACTAGGTGTGATTTAGCGTGCACCAGACACTCAGATCTTAATTGCAGAATGCAAAGAAAACAGACCCAAACCAAGTAAAGAATGCATTCACATACCCCTCAGAAACCAGGGGACTATTATCCCCTTGATTTTCTTATTCACTCCTCTAGTGTCAAAAAACAGGGGAGTATTATCCCCTTGACTTTCTTCTTCACTGCTATAGTGTCAGAAAACAGGGGAGTATTATCCCCTTGACTTTCTTATTCATTGCTATAGTGTACCGCAAATTCTGTTTAACTTCGTCGTACGGTGAAAACAAACTAGAGCAGCATTTTGGATTAGTAACTCTCCTCAGAGCCGTTTTTTAAAATTTTATTTAGAATTTTAATTAATTAAATATTAAGCAACATTTTGGCGTTCTTCCACAATAATTTCCGAAAATATTCCTTTACATCTTGGTGTTGCAAATCTGCAAGAAACCCAAAAGGCACTATCTTTTCCACAGTAAGCTCTTCAAGTTGGTTGTTGCAATACTGTCACACTGTAGTTAACACAAAATGCTAATATATTTCCCAACAGATGTTACTGAGGTGAGTTTTAGAAACAAAGTTTCTGCTGACAGTGAAACAATTTACTGCAGGATTTAGTGAAATTAAAAAAAGGGGACCGATCCATTTGTGAGAAATATGGTGAAGGTATTTGTTATTACAAAACTAACAACTGTTTCAAAAACTGAAATTTGAATTTTTCCTGCCATTTTGCATTATGTCGCAGAAATGCAAAAAACACTTTTTTGTCAATAATTTTTATTTTAAAGTGCTAAATTTTTTTAATGATATTTCGATACATACAATGATGTATTCCAGCGTCTGAGTAATCTTTTTCAAATCGGAATTGTTAAGATATAAAGGGATATTAGATTCAAGCAAGATAAATATTCAGACAATTATAAGAAATAAACTGGTCTTTAAAGATTACTGTCAGATTATACTCGACGGTACTGAAGCTTTGCATCAAATGTCACTTTTACCAAAATAGCTTTAAGATAACGAAGCATCGGCGGAGAGCTGAGAAAAAAAATCGTTTTAAAACAGCCTTATATCTTCCAGAAGATAATAAGGAACAAAAAGCTTTTTTCAAAGAAAAAATTAAATGATTACAATTCCTCTAAAGCGATTAATTTTGAGACTGAGAAGCTTGTGCTGCCAGATCATAATAAGAAAGAAAAAAATGATGAATCGGTTTTTAAGATGACGTCATCCAAGAATGGCAACATTAATTACGGAACTGAACGTTCCCTTTTGAAACAACTGATAAGCAAGTAGTTTATAATATTTTTTCAGTTAATGAAGGGGTTTTATTAACTCTTTCAAGAAAATTTTGTATTTGTTATCTGTTTTACGACAGTAAATCATTTTTTTAGTTATAATCTAATTTTTAAAGTTATAATTTATGGAAAGATACGAATTATAATGATTGTATTATAATGATTTTGTATACAAAAAATTATATTTAATTTATGAATGTATTAAAAAATGGCATATTTAAGCTTATTATCTATCTATCTAACACATAAATACCAAAATTGAAAAAAAATACAATAATGCGAACAAAAATTACGGATCTAAAACTGTGATAACTGAAAAAGCTTGTTTTTGTATAATTGCACGTATATAAGCGTATTACCAAAATAGATTAGACATTGAATATATTTTAATCCTGAGCAACACCAGTAACATGAACTAGTTTTTAAATGAATTAGTCTTCAAAGATTACCGTCAGATTATATTCAACTACAGAGAAGCTTTACATCAAACTGTCACTTTTATTAAAAATCATTTCAAGAGAACGAAGCATCGTTCGAGATAGGATGAAAAAATATTTTTAAACAGCCTTATATCTTCCAGAAAATAACCAGGAACAAAAAGCTTTTCTTAAGAAATTAAACGATTAAAATTTCCCTAAAGCGATTAATTTTGAGACTGAAAAGCTTGTGTTGCCAGATCATAATAAGAAAGAAAAAAATGATGAATCGGTTTTTAAGATGACGTCACTGGCGACACATCCAAGAATGGCAACATTAATTATGGAACAGAACGTTCCCTTTTGAGACAACTGATAAACAAGTAGTTTGTAATATTTTTTTCAGTTAATTAAGGGGTTTTATTAAATATTGCAACTAGAAGTTATTTTTTTAAATAATATTTTGTATTTGTGACCTGTTTTGGGATGATAAACATTTATTGATAATTTTAAACCTTATAATTTATAAGATTTACAGGCCTAACAATTTAAGAAGTTCTTCAGAATGTTTTACAAGGATCTATTCAAAATGATCTCAAGTTAAAGCATGCTTTACACCGTTTGGATAAGTTTGTTGATAAGTTTCCAAATTGTTAAGCTCTTAGGTGTCAAAGTTCATTTCAACACCGATATAAACTAAACCATGCCACCAAAAGCATTTCTTCCATTTATAAACTGTTAATAAACACTAACTGTTCGCAGAGAGTTTTCAACAAGTACTGAGAAAAAAAACATCTTTTCTGGCTAATAGCTGAGAAAGAAACGTTGATTCCCTTTCTTTCTCCATTTTTTCTAGGCTTTTTCTATTACGCCGAACTATGTTCCGGCAATTTTACCAGCACTTGGAGAAATTGCATTTCGCGTAGAAATTTTCCTCCTTCCATCTCTCATTGGAGCGTTTTGGCTTTCTGCCTAAAACCGATTTCAAGATGAAGATTTTACTGGAAAAAAATTATATTCTCATTTTTATTATGCGTACAAACGATTGTGAATACGAACTTGTGGTCAAAATTGTATTCTAGAGATTTTTTGCCATTTTATTTTTTTTTCTTTATCTAATTTTATTAAACAGCTTAGATAGAAGCATAGTTCACAAAATCTAAGTGTATAAGGCTCGAAATTCCAAAGCCAATTGTTCCAATTTGTTTTAACATCTTTCCGAGAATTTTGCAAATCCAAAGAATCATTACCAAAATGTCTGTATGTCTGTGGGACAGAAAAAAATATCCCTAGATGGCGCCACATAGTCTAATATCAACGCAACTGATGATGTTCCTGGCAATAACGAACTCCTGTTCAGACCGGAAATTGGACGATAATGTTCTTTGAAGCTGGAGAATCGCTCTACAAATTTCTTCTCACTGTTTATGTCTGTGACGTTCCTAAATATTTCATTCAAATTCTTAATTTATTCTTTAATTCTTCGATTCCAAAAGTTTAAAAAAACACCTTTTCTTCTCAATAGTTCGGAGCACTCCTGATGCATTTCACATGTTTGTGATGAATCTCATGCGTGCGCATCTCTTCCGTCATAGCCAAATCAATATAATTATTGTTTTGGCTCAAATAACGTGGCTTGTAAAAAATTAGGAAACGTGTCAAATGAAATAAAAGTGTGCAAAAAGCAGTATTTTGATAATTGTTCTGTTTCTGTTAATTTAAATTGCATTTCTGTTTAATAATATTCTATGCAGCGCATATTTTTAAAAATTATCTGAGTTCATATTTGGGAATGGCCACCCTGTTTGTATGCAACAGACTATTCCTCCAAACATTCAATTGATCTTCAAACGTATTCTTTCTGGCACCGAACCACTCAGATTTCTCCCTTTTTTACACCAGTTTTCTCCTTTTTTTCCCAGGAAATAAGAAAAAGGGGAAAAAAAGCATCGCAGGATTCCTGACATCGATTGAGAGTATCGCGCACAGTTTCCACGGTATCGTGCCTCTTACAAAAACTAGGTAATGAAGAACTTGGCGTTGGGGGCGGAGATGCGAATAGTACACCTAAGAAGGGTGGGTGCATTGGTTGGAAGACGAAGATAATCATTCTCTCTACCACATTTTTTTGCGTCTCGATTGTGGTAGAAAGTTTTACTGGGAAAAAAGGCTACTCTATGCTGAGTTAAAGAGAAATACCAATTTTAATCTTTATTTTTCTCGGTGATATATATTGTTGCAAAGATGTAATGTCGCTTTCCTGCCTGACTACTCTTATGTTTGGGAAGAGAGGTGTACAGGGGTAAGTATGGGATGGCCGGGCCTGGACCCCTGACCTTGACGACCATTTTGGCGACAAATCGATGATTCCAGAAAATGCGACCCTTTTCTCGATATCTCTATTAGGAAAGAGAATACGCTTGAATGTACGATAAAACTCCATGTGACGTCACGGCCTGTCGGGGAGAGTATTTAAATTCTACGCTTGGATCAGAGTGTTGAGTGTTGATCGATTGGAACAACTTTGGAGTTTCGTACGCACAGCAAGCTAGAAAGCTGGTGAGCTGAGCGCTATTGAAAGTGTTGTTATTGTCGTTATTAGTGATTTGTTGACTGTTTGTGTTGCTAAATCTCAAAATGCAGAACTCTTATTATCTGTGAATTATTGTCCGTTTACGTTGCTAATTTGTCCAAGATCTATTGTTTCCTGTTAGCTGTACTACGTGTTTTCCTGCATATTTTTGAATAAACCTTCATTCTCCATTATCCTGCATGTTGGACTGTTTACACCATACCCCCACCGAACGATTTTTGTAACAATATGTATAATAAATTAGAATTTGCCGCACCTTTGGAATAAATCCTTTTTAACGACTCTTGATTCAGTAGCTCGCATCTATTTTAATTCAAAGATAAAATTACTTCTACTTTAACTTAAGAATCGCGCGAATCTTCACTTTTCAGGAGCCTTTTTTTTCCACTCTTCAGGAGCGCGAGCCTTCAGGAATCCCCTTTTTATTACCACGTTTTTATTAACTCGCTTTCTTGTCTGTCTGTCTGTGTGTTCGGTACAAATCTTGCGATCGATTTTAAAATAACTTCCCGATGAGCTGGAGACTTGAAACTTTAAACATAGTTCAGAACTAGATGACAATGCATTATTAAATTGCTTTCTTGTCTGTCTGTCTTTTTTGTCCGTTTGTCTGTCATTTCATATTTTGCATGACGCATCCGCAGTACGTTTTTCATTATATCTCGAAAACTATTAACATTACAGATTTGAATCTTGGGTACATGGATGACCCATAGGATCATCGAAGCACCCCTATATTTTAGCCATATCTTTGCGCATGCGCAGTACGTTTTTCATTATATCTCGAAAACTATTAACATTACAGATTTGATTCTTGGGTATATGGATGACCCATGGGACCATCGAAGCACCCCATATTTTAACCATATCTTTGAGCATGCGCAGTACGTTTTCCATTATATCTCAAAGGTCTCTGCGTCACATAACTTTTTTTCAGGAAAATAACAATTTTTTATTTATGATCAAGTGAAGAGAAACTGAAATAAACCTGAAATTTGCCACATGTCTCCGTCATAATCTCATCAAGATGTTTAAAATCGATTGCAAAATTTCACACACAGATGACTAAAAAGGAGAAAATAATTATTTAAAAAAATATAAATTTTAATAGACCACGTTTGTAAAACGGACTAAAAAGTATAAAATAATTTCTTCTAGCCCCATACAGATTTATAACCCCATACAGATTTAAAACGAAAAACGTGGGGCGCATGTAATAGATGTATAAATAGTTTATTTCAGTCACTAACAATTTTATTGCAATGGAAATGATATGGACTGTTGTGTGAGTTTTCTCAACGACAGCTACTCCCTACACTCCTTACTATTAAATATTGCATGCGCCCCACGTTTTTCGTTTTAAATCTCTATGGGTTTATAAATCTGTATGGGGCTAGAAGAAATTATTTTATACTTTTTAGTCCGTTTTAAAAACGTGGTCTATTAAAATTTATATTTTTTTAAATAATTATTTTTTTCGTCTTTATATAAAATGCGGACGCGTTGTTATGTTTCCCTTTTGCTTTTGTCCTCTGCAGAGAAAGCACGTTACGTCGGCTTCTGGGCATGGTTCCACTGTATAATTCGAAAAACGTCTCAATAATTTCGCCCTAACTACAAAGAGGAACAATAAAACATGTCTTTCAACTCAAAATTCTTCTCTTCATTCACCATAAATGTTACATATATTTGTTTAGATATTTAAGTTTGTTGTCAATGTAAATAAAAATGAAAATTCATCAATAGTTTGTATGCTACAGAAATCCATATTACTCAACAGATTTTCTTTAAATTCTACTCATTGTCATTATGAATCTCAAGAGTGAAGGTTAAAAGTAGTCCATTTTTGGAAAAATAGAAGATATGTAAATAATTTCACTCTAACTAACGCCAGGTACTTCATAATACGTAATAAAGAAATTGAACCGTGCACGAAGGAAAGCCTGACATACATTTAAAGAAATGCAAAAGCATTTTAAATTTCACAAGTTTCCATATCTCAATAGGTAACATTACGTCGCTTTACAAACAACACCACCAATCTAAATTTTTTGAAATTTCAAAAAGGAAGAAAAAACTGAAATTTTCGCAACCAATAAAGAATATTTCTGAATTTTCTTTCACATCTGGTAGGAATATGCGGTCGCATGTTTATTTCAGATATTAATAAAAAATCAGGAATATATGTTATTGGTTACGAAAAATTCAATATTCCTGAATTTTCTTTCACATCTGGTAGGAATATGCGGTCTCATGTTTATTTCAGATATTAATAAAAATTCAGGAATATTTGTTATTGGTTGCGAAAAATTCAATATTCCTGAATTAACAAATATTCCTGAATTTTTATTAGTATCTTTTTCTTCCTCTTTGAAATTTCAAACAGTTGAGATAGGTGGTGTTCTCGTTAAGCGAAAACTGACATTTATTGTTCTGGTTAAACAGTTGCTATTCTTTCTAAAAATTAGTCAGCAACTAACGCTAAGGTGAATTCTTTTTTTTCTTTAATGGTTGGCTATCAATAATAGGTTGTCTACAAGAAATATCCCAGTTTCTTGCTCCATTTGATTTTTCTTTTCATGATGCATCTGTGGTAAAAAAAAAAAAAAAAACAGCGGGAGTGTTCTCCCCTAAACTTTCTCGTATGCTTCCCCCAAAAGGTGCCGTTTCTCCTTCCCCCGCGTGGGTAAAAAAATTCGAACCTACTGTTATCTAGAATCCAATGACTATCAGAAGGTTTTTCATTATAGTGATTGAAAAATATCTAGGTAAAAGAATCGCACACTGCTAGGTTTCACTCTTGCCGTCTCAAGGACAAACTGACGTAATCGCTCCTTTCGCGAGCACAGACGATTGCTTCTTTACGCATGCGCGTGGAGATAGCGGATTGGTTTCAATGGTAAATTATACAGACCGACAGACAGCCAACCCGTTGACGGATTTGACCCAAAGTTTTATACGGACCTACATTCATGACGATAAAACTGTGTACCAAATTTTATCTATCTAGCTATTCAAGTTTTTGAGTTATAGTGTTCGCATGACCGCGCACAGACAGACTTCCCGTGGACGGATTTTGTCCAAAATTTGCTAGAAACCTGCAAATTATGTTTAAAGACCACATGCCAAATTTCATCCCCGTAGCTCTAATAGTTTTCGAGTCATCGTGTTCACAGACACACAGCCAGACATAATTCCAAAATTGTGTTTTTCGGACTGAGGGAGGTCTAAAACGTGGAGATTCGTAAAAATATCGAGTTCGAATTTTTTGACGATTACAATAATTTCTCTTTGTATACTTCGTATACGAGAAAGTAAAAAAAAACTATTAAAACCTTTAAGTATTATCTACGTCATGAGTAGCCACATTTTGATTATTTTGGAGTTGCTTTTTCGTTCCTAAAGGACTTAAGAGATCCTTCTCTCCATATCTTTTCCCTTTTCTTCCCCATTGAGAAACGAGCGGGAGATAAATTCGCATTTGTGCCGTAGTCAGCAATTCGCGCTTGATTCGTCCTCCAAAATCTTCATTTTGCAGCCAGATTTGAGGAACACAGCTGAAACAGATCGCTGCTTTCGCCCAGAAGATGGCAGAAAAATTTCTGGAAGCCTTCCAGAAAGCCCAGTAATTCCTCCCCCCCACCGTCTTTTGTAGGAAACTCTTCCATATCGCACCCTTATATAACATATTTTTATTTCGTATTTTTAAATTTATTTATCCGTCCGAAGCATGTACAGGGAAAAAAAAAACCGAACCACCCAACATTATTCTGCCAACGTTCATCAGAAATTAAAACAAAACTTTCAGGAAAAGAGCGAAAATTTCAGGAAATAACATCTACTGAAAGATTCCATATCTAGAAATTTCATAAGGGTCGTCTACATATTTATAATTGCACTAACTTCAAAATTTCCAATGGCAACACCCATTTTTGATGACATAAATAAATTTCTCATCACAAAATACCCCAAGATATCAATTTTGGTTAGTTGACCTTCAGAAGATCTGAAGATATTCGAAATTTTTTGTTCGCGATATAAGAGGGGCCGTCTCCATATTTAGTTAGTGAATCTCGCTGCTTGCGTTTAATTGTCGGTGGTGGAAATATAACTTATTTCGCTCTTTAAACGTCATCTTAAAAGTTACAAAATATTTTTTACAATCGATAAATACTGGATGCATTACAAAATTTTGCAAAAATGAAATTTTCTACAAAAAATATGATTTTGATCCATATGTATTACATTACTCAATGAAAGAAAAATGTTACTTTTTTAAAATCTATGAACGCCCCTACATCGTTTTACAGAGACAATAGAAAATTAATGTTACTTAAAAACTACTTTTTCGAATGAGCTGAAATTTTGCATGAGCTTATTAAATAGCCTTCTACATCGAGCACTGATAAAATTTGGGGGTGTTGCCACTAAAAAATTTTTAAACATCAAAATTAATAAAATATTTCCGGTGTTCAAAATTATTTTAAAATCAAAAGTATAGGTGCAGAATGTATATACTACTTCATACTATTACATCAAAAATGTTCTAGGTCAATAACTATATTATATCTCAAGATATCAACAAAAATTCAAAATTTTGCTTTAACATTAGAGACTCAAAACTTCATTGGATTATAATTTCGAAATAAATAAAGTTATAATGATAAAATTTGGTATCCGAGTATAACTTGTGATGCAGTTTTGAAAACCACTGAAAAAAAATGGGTCTTGGGATTGGAAATTTTGAAGATACTGCAATTAAAAATATGTAGACGACCCCTTATGAAATTTTTAGACATGAAATCGTTTTGTAGATATTGCTGCCTGAAATTCGGTGCCTTTTGTTTTAATTTCCGATGAACGATGGCAGAATAATGATGGGTGATTTTTATTTATTTATTTTTTTTTTATTTTTTTTTACCGCGACTCTACATGAACTGACAAATTTCCTACAGACGGATTTCGTCCAAAATTTGAATCGAAATCTACGAATTTGGTGTTTGGACCGCAAACCAATTACGATACTTTACATAAGAAGTATACGAAGGAAAAATATTGGAATCATCAAAAAAATCCACAAGTCATAGTATTTAATATGTGGAATTATGTCTATCACTTCTTTTGTCTGTGAACACGATTGAGGTTTCCCATATGTCTCTTGATGTTTTTTAAGTTGATTTGTTTACAATTTTTAAATTCTTACCTTTTCACACGCGACTGTATTTAATTTTAATGTTAAACAAGTTGCTATAGGTTTTTAATATTTCCGTGCACTACTGTATTCATTTTTTAAATCCTGCATCGATTTTTGATGTTTTTGTGTGCGTCTGTGTTCAGTTTTTACAATCGGCAATTGGATTTTTATCTGTAGTGTGCGTTTTCTTCTTTAAGCTTTTAAATTCCTACTGTATTTTTAAGGATTTTGTGTTTGTCTGTATTTTACTTTTAAATCCTTTGTTTTTTAAATAGTTTTTGGGTTTAATGTTTTTTTAATTTTTTAAAATCCTTAATGTGTTTTTATGGTATTAATATCACAGTATGCAAATTTTAGTATCCTAGTCTCTTTTAATGTTTTTGTTGTTGTATGTATTCGTTTTAAATTATTAATAGGTTTTAAAAATCTTTGCATGGTTTAGTGTTTTGAACTTTTATATTCTCTGTCAAAAACTTTTAATTTTGTGATACGTTTTGCATATCTTTCAGATTCACTGATAACAGCTTTTGTTCTTTGTGTGTTTATTACTCACTTTGTGAATGCACTCTGCAACTGGAGTTTTTCTCCGTAGTGTGCTTTTCTTTTAAATAAGCAAATCAATCAAAAGCTCAGGCTCCCAACCTGTGGTACGTGTATACCCGGGGTGCATGAAGAATCTGTACCACCGTTTACCTGCAATGGTAGTCTTGTGGTTGGAAGGAGATTTTTACAGAGATTTGTATTGGGTGCCAACCAATGATTCCCGATCTTGGCGGTAAAATAAAAACTCTAGAAAACGCAGGAATTATGACCCTACCTCTATTAGGAACCGATATATGGAGATATTTCTAGAGAATTTCATGTGGCGTCACGCCTTGTCGGAAAAACTATAAATGACGAGCTGCTGAAACGAGGGAATTAATATCTTAGGAAACTTGTTCGCAGTGCGAGTTGGCCAGATGTTAGACGCTGAGCGCTATGGACAGTGCCTGTGTCTGTTATTCTAACTGATTTTATGTCTTCTTCGGTTGCTAACTGGTAGAAGTTTCTGTTATCTGTGCTTCCAGTAATATACGTGGAATAAAGCGCCATTGTCCATTATCAAACATCCGAAACAGCATATTTCCCAACCAATAATTTAACCTTCTGCACTAGAATGACTCCTCTCGGACACCAAGCTAGACGACGCGCAATTTTGACGTTCCTGGATTTCAATAACTAAAAAAAGTACAAGCAGAGTTATTATGAATCGCAGACTAATTTGTCGGCAAAAATGAGATTTTATAGAGAATTATATTTTTTACTTCTCCAAGCTATAAATCGAGCCCTTGTATTCAGTGTTTAGTTTAGTTTAGTTTTTAATTTAGTTTAGTTTTTAATTTAGTTTAGTTTTTAGTTTAGTTAAGTTTAGTTTAGATTAGTTTTTAGTTTAGTTTATAGTTTAGTTTAGATTAGTTTTTAGTTTAGTTTAGATTAGTTTTTAGTTTAGTTTAATTTAATTTTTAGTTTAGTTGTATTAACGTCTCGTCTGAAGAAGCACGAGAGCTATTTTGGGGCGGAACTCTTCATTCTGAGCCTCAGTCAGATGATGAGGATAACACCTAAGCTGACACCACCTCTCCAAATTCATCAGCGGGAGGATGTTTGACTCATGACGTCAAATTTGGCCTGCACCAGGCCCCCATACGCGGTGTATCTTCAGCGAAATCGGGTTTCGAACCTGGAACCCTCCGGCTTCGAGGCAGAAACCTTACTATCAGTCCTTCTTGTATTAAGTTAATAATAGAACGCATAAAAAAAATTCTAAGCGCAAAGGGTTAACCTGCCAATTTTAAACTGGTTACTTGACGTATTTTAGTAATTTCGACCCAGATGTTCTTCTTTTATTGAAAATTGCTGATGCAATTGACGGAGTATCTGACCAGGGTGGACTGCAATGATTTTGAGCCACGTTACTGTCACAATCACATGACAGACGCCACACATGACATTTAGCATCCAATCACTGTTATCTTCTGTTGCTGCGACATGCCAGAATCACAATGGGTACCAAAATTGCATCATGGGAACCTTGTTCTGAAATTCATTGATGTTACCAGACGGAAAATATAAATTTAAACAATTAGTTTATATGATTGGAGCGAATTTCTTCATTGCATGTCTTCTAATTTTATCGTTGCTTCTTAGTTACTTATATATTTATAAATTCTTCAAATTAAAGACAAAAATTCTGCATTTTGATCTCTTTCATATAATTGAACTATATCTCAGCATTATAGATTGTTTGACTGATATGCGTCATTTTGGCGGAACACTTATTGAATGTATTTCTAAAATGTTAATTTAATACTTAAAAAAATTAACATTTTAGAAAATTTAAACATTCATTTACATCCACTTTAATTATGCCCTACTTTTTTTCATTTCTTTTTGAGTTTTAATATCACAGACAAAATACCGAATACTTCATTTCTCATCCTTCTTTTTTCCTAAAAGAAATATTTTTAAATACCTCGAAGTAATCTTTTAGAATAAAAGCGTAGAAATATATCTTTTTTTTGTGTTTAATGATTATTTGGAATTTTAAATAGCACAGATAAGATGTTAAGAAATGTATTTCATATAAATCGTTGTTCATTTAATGTTACTGCAGTAACAGCTCACAGAAGCGAGTATTGCGTTTCTTCTTATCGTGTCGTTCTTTCCTTTTTTGCTATCTTCGTGTTCCTTTTTCTCCCTTTTATAATGTTGTAAAAAAGGAATTCTTGTTCGAGATAAAGTTTTATTTGAATTCCAGATGCCCTATTAAAAAGCGCACATGACACGCGCAGCTATTTTCTTAATATGCGCGTTTTTCATGTCACAGAAAAGCATAAAAAGCGAGATAAGTTTCTGGAAGAAAACGCCTTTTTGATTTTTTATTCTTTTCAAAATAAAAAAAGTCACTTTGTCCCCTTTCGTTTTCGTGGAAAAAGACATTTGCTGCGGAAATTGTTAAAGAATCTCAATGTTTTGTACATGATTTGATATTATTTATTCACTCCCATTTTAGAAACCGAGAACTCCATTACAACCAATTTATTCACATTTTAATTAAGAAATTGTCAACGGCTTTAATAATTCATTTGCATTATAACAGTTATTATGCCACTGCAAACGATTTTAAGCATTCATTTTTAGTCGAAAATTAATTATATTACTGCAAACGATATTATTCATCGGTTTACATTTTAGAAATTAAGAATGTAAAAACATGATTTCTGTTTGAATTAAATATTAAGCATGTGGAAGCGTTTCGCATAAGAAATATTTTGACTATAATCTGAAAATGATTTTTAATGCCAAATGTGATTAATTAATTTAATGATTTTTAGGGCCAAATAAGTATAAATTACCTCGGCAAGTTTAATGTGGTATACCTTCTAAACGTGCAGTTTTCTTATAGAAAATATTGTGTGAAACTAATACTTATTTAAAGCCCTTTTAAATGTCTTGTATTTAACAAAATCATATTTGATCACGCTATATTTGATGTTTACAAGCAATATAATAAGAAAAACTAAGATGCAGTTTCTATGTGTAAAATGTATTTTGCACTTCTTTCCGAAAATTCAGCTTGTTGAAAAGATACGTAATTTAATATCTCTTCTAAATAAACACACTTCAAGTATTGGATAAACTATCCAATTTGCAAAACGTAGTTTTTAAGAAGTCATATTATTTTAAATTAACATGATCTTTATCCATTTCCAATATTGTGCACATTTTTTTACATGTTTCCAGAAAAGGAATTTTTAGAAATTAAATTTACAAACACTCTATTTAGGAATATACAAATTTAGAGTAGAGCAAATATACTATTTTGTTAATTAATCCAATTGAATTGAATGAAAGCACGGAAAAACCACAAATCTTTTTTAAAGTATTCACATATTTTCGTGAGCGAGTACAATTTGCAAATGTCTGTTAAAAGAACTTACAGTACATGCATAGCTGCATTTGAATTCAACGTTCCACATGGCAGAATGAAAAAGTAAAATAACATTTTTGAAGCATAAGGTTTTGAGAAAAAATAACTGCTATTTTAGTTTTATAAGCGATGTCACTACGTATTTTTTCATTTATATTTCGCAAGTTAATGATCTATTGCAACAAAAATTGGGTATAAAAATGAAAAGTCGTGAATAATTTCTACTCTATAAAAATACAAATACCTGATAAGATTTTCTTCAGCATTTGCTCAAACACATAATAAAAATTGCAAATATTCGTTTTTTCCTATTTCTGAATTTTTTCGTTTCTTAAACAGCTCTTACCTTGAGTGCTCGCTAATCATCGGCGAAAATGTTTTCAAGGGTCTTCATGTACTCGAGCACTGGACTTAAAAACACTTTTTTAACTATCAACATAATTACTTTATTTATTAAAACTACTTACTGTTTATTTATTGAACCTACTTACTGCTAATTATTACAAAAAGTCTTTACTCCAGTTTTTATTTTAAAAATTGTCGTTCGATTGGAATTTCGAAAATGGTTGGCAATTTGGATTTTGGAAATTTTAATTGCGATCCTGTCAGCTTCTAATTAGAAGAATTGATATTCACTATATTTTGGATTTTGGAAGTTTACTGCAAAGACAATAACAGCGTTTGAATAATATGTATAATATGAAGCAGAAAATATGTGCGTATATAGGAACGTTTCAAAAACTCCTTCTAAACAGTAAACGGTAGCGACATTAAATTTGCACAAGACATTCTGGGGTACATTTTAGGTCAACTTTGATATTTTCAACTTCCAGAATTAATTCTTAAGATATTGAATTCAATAACGAAAATTAGCTATTTTTAGAATTTTTTTGTCAATAACTTCTCAAAAATTTATTGCATTATTTTTACACCATCTTAAAGATAAAATAAATTATCTTTTTAATGATACCAATTGAATTGTTGTAAAATCTTTTCTCCAATTTTATTAAACATTTTAAAATTCATTTTAAACGCGGTTTGTAACAACGCTTTCTATTGTTATAAAATTAAATTCAAACCAATTTATTCTTTCATAAGATCCTTCATTCACATTTTTTACCACTTTTAAAGTTATGATAAGAAAATATTGTTTTTTTTTTACATTGATTCCAAGGCATACTTTTTGCTTCCGCTACTGCGAATTTTGCAGGTGAAAATAGGACATGACACTCACTTTACTTTCTTACACCTTACTATGTAGTATATATAGCTTATCAAGTTAACAATAATTTACTATATAAAGTATAGTTAATTCGTTGTAGCAAGTTTAATTCGCTAAAAGATCTTAGCAGTGAAAAAGTGGAAATACATCTTCTTCAAGAACACGTATTGATACATGAAGTTGAAACATTCCCTTGAAACCGAGCTTCAGATCTATTTCATGAGAATTCCCACCCAGAAAGCGATCTTAAATGCTTTTCTACTAAGAAATAATTTTTTTAAGGAAATGCCAATAGGTTACATGAAATGAAAAAATAAATAGAAGCAAGAGAATTTAAAATAACCCTGGCTGCATATCGCACATCAAACGATTTTTTACTACCTCATTCCGAAACAATATTCTATTCTGGACTCTATTAATTCCGAACGGTTTGAAGCAGTAACTTCTACTGTTGTCAGAAAGGGAAAAAAGGAAGCATTTTTCCACCCGTTTCAACCACTAAAGAAATCAGCGAGCATTGGGGCTGTATCTTCTACATTCGTAATTATGACGCATTTATTACAGTGTTTGTAAAGAATTTTCCCCCGCGGTTTCTTAAGCTTTCCGTGTTCTTGTGTTCTTTTTACCTTGGGCCGTTATTCCGGACAATAAAACAAGACAATGGGGCCGGCTTTCATTTGATTATTTTCACTCCATATGCAACCAGAGATAGCTGATCCAAGATGCATATAGACTCTATATTGCAGAGTGTACAGATAGCGCCATCTGGAAGAATACAAGAGATTTTTTCCTCGGAAAGTTATCGGATGCTTTACGCAACATTGAATGTCGAGTCTAACATTGTTTAACTGCATTCAGAGACAAAGTGACGATCTAAACACTTGTGGCGATCAGTATCGATAGCCACTATGGAACCAGGCTGGCATCTATTTCCCGTGCGGCCAGCAGCTGAAACTAGTAATACATCTTCTTCTACGCTTCAGTACTATAAATAATGTATTTTTTTTCCTGTTTGTCAGTATTATTAGTATCAGTTACTAGTGTAATTGTTCGTGATGTGTTCGCCAAGTATTTGTTAATAAATGTTATTGTTTTAGATAGCTTGCGTGTTTCATATAACAACCGAAGCTACAGTGGTGACCCGGCCGTGATATGAACACGCAACCTTCTGATTTTACCAGTGATTGCGTGCTCATATCACTGGTAAAATTGATATAAACTGGCAGAAAAACTGTAACTGGTGAGAAAGAAACCACATGTTCTAAAAACTCAGGATCATCACTGTAGTTTTCGTTGTCATATGAAAACGCAATCTATCCAAAAAATAACATTTATCAATAAATACTAGACGAACACATCACGAAGAATAACACTAACAACTGATACTAATGATACTGACAAACAGGAACAAAACTGCTTTAGATAGCTTGCGTGTTTCATATAACAACCAAAGGAATAAAAGCGACTGAAAACTCAGGAATTATCCTTTGTCCAATCATATTTATTTGCAGGGTTTAGAGTTAAAGTGGGTCAATTTCCGAGCAGAAACAGCTCTGAAAATTGATTAGCTACATGTAAAGTAACAACGGACATGAAATTGTTCTTGCTGCCTGGAGGATACAAACTGAACTATGGACTTGAATCTTTATTACACAGAAATTATATCGTTCCTAAGCTACCATTGTAGTGTTGGTGTAAAATGGGTAAAATATGGACTTGGTTCACGTTTACCCTGAATGCTCCATTTATTCATCTGCCCTCTAAAAGAATGTTATCTCCAGCAGGATAAAAAATGAACTATGGACTTGAAAACAAACGTTGAAACCCTTCGCGGTCAGCAACAGCAGAATAAATATTGAGACCCTTCGCGGTCATCATCAGCAGATTCAGAATAAGTATTGAGACTCTTCGTGGCCATCAACAGCAGAATCAGAATAAATGTTGAGACCCCTCGCAGTCAGCAACATCAGAATCAGAATAAACGTTGAGACCCTTCGCGGCCAGCAAAGTAAAGACAAAAATTACAACACTTCATATAACTTTCCGTTGGGATCCCCGGCCTTCGCTCGCCGGCTTTCCCTCGCCGTTCACTCACCCCCGAGTTCACAACTCGACTCATTCAAAAACATTCCCCCACCACCTGGGGAAGACAGCGCCCTCCACTGGCGAGAGTGAATCCAGGAATCCGAACACTACATTCTCCCTCCTTACAACATATCCCTCGTCGATTGAAATCCAATCCATATTACTTTAGTTATCGTGTTCACAAGATAACATGAGCGAAATATATGTATCACTTATTTTTTTACTGATTGCATAAAGAGTATTGACTATCTAAACGTTGCCCAGTAACCAGTTAAATAAGTTAGAGCACATATTTCTAAATAAAAATAATACTTTGAATGTTTTTTTTTTTATTTTACGTTGTTTTAGTTAATGAATGTACTGCTGAAAAGTGACGAAGTCTAAGTTTTTATATATACCTCCGTCCTGAAAAAAAGTCCTGTAAGTCATATTTAGCAAAATATTTTCAAAATAATAACACTTTAAGAAAAGAAAAGTTCCATTCTTCTGCGATTAAAACTGGAGGAACTTATGGAAATTCGAATTTCATAATTTTGAACTAACCAGCGGCTGAAAATGTCCGAAAATCGTCAAGGGTGATATTCAAAGCCTCATAACTCGATTAGTCTTAGTCGGCGAAGAGTTGAACTTGTTTTCCTTTAAAATGTTGAATGAAGAATATTTTACTAAATATGACTTACAGATCCTGGGGACTGGGCGAAAATGCAGACATCGTATTTTTTTAAGCAGTACATTTATTTTCTTAAACAACAAACTCATTTAAAGCATTTTACCAATTGGAAGTATATTTCTAATTGTAATGATTTAAGAATTAGTTATTGGGTGTCGCTTAGAGTTGTGACCTGTGTATTAGTTTCAAAATGGTTCACTGTACTATTAAATAAATAAAATGGACGCTCCTTATAACGACCCTCTGCGTCCCACAGCAAAAGGTCCTTATACCGAGTGGTCGCTGTAGTGGATGTACGCATGCACGTTCAGTAGTTCCGTATAAAATAGACGATTTTTAAAGATATTCCAAATAAATACTCAAATTTTTTTATCATTCGTATTAAAAATAAAATTTTATCAGTTAAAATATATATCTAAAACAGATTTTAAAGTAGAAAATAAAGGGTGCTATATATTTACAAAATATTTATTTTCTAAAGAAAAATCAGAAATGGTTGTTTTGTCTTTTCTGCATGTGTGATTTTTACAAAACTTAATTTTCCATTTCAGTTAAAGATGATAAATAATATTCTGTGTTTTCTTGCCTTTCAGAAAAACATTTTAAAGTCTCAATAGCACTTGAAACATTTTTTATTCTAGGCTATTCTAATTTCCGTGCTGTGGTGAGTGGTAATTCCTCCCCCCTGACAAAGCTGAACTGTAACACTGAAGACTTTACATCTACGAAGCTTGGCAATACAATAATCAAGGTCATTTACGTTCAGAAACATGTTCTTTTTAGAAAAATACCGGCAAGATTGTCCGCTGAATTCGGACGTTGTATTGGGATTAGACGACACTGGACGGTCGTTATACCGGAAGTAAACTAACATAGTGCATAGGGAAGCACAGTTAGTGATTTTATCACTGGTCGTTATAATGGAATGGTCTTCATAATGTGTGGTCGTTATAACGAACGTCGACTGTCTTAAAATGCATTCCTTAACACCCTAAAACTAATTAATTTCAGGAAGAGATACAATGTCGTTTTAATTATTTTTGTTTTAAACAAATGGTTATCAGTTTTCTGCGTTACGTGTAATTTCTTTTTTCTTCTTTTTCCATTTTGAGATTTTCGAAAGATTCGCTTCTTAATTAACTTTTACTCTTCAAATTCGTAAAATACACTCTTTTCTATGAAATCACTCCCTTTTAATTACATAAAATTCTGCAGCATGTTGCTTCTTCTGTTCGGTCTATTTAAATTTTTAATTAATCTCTGTCTCAAATTTATTTACAAAAATAATGCAAGGATTTTTTCGGACGGGTGGGTGGAAGGGTAAATTAAATCTGAAAGACATAGTAAGAAAAGACGAGGATTCGAGTAAAAAGGATAGTAACATGGATTGAGATAAAATAGATTAAAAATTGATTGTAGCTTAAATGAATGAATTTAAATGAACTGTTTTCCGGGAAATGATGTTATCTCCAGTTTACAAATGATTAAGATTATCTGTTTTACCATTTGAAAATAATTTCAAACCTCGCTATCACTCTTTTAAAATTTGTTTCGACTCGGAACCGAATCAGAAAAATGATTTGAACAATTACAAAAATTCCCTTTTTTGCAGTTAATTTTATCACAGCAAGAAATAAACTTCTAATACGTAAATTTGTGAAACATTTCACAGAATCAATGAATATATGCTTCTTCGAATATGGGAAAACACTGTAAAAAGCAGTCACACGAAACTTTCTATTCTACCAGAAATTAGAGCAGTATTAAAGTAATAATTTTTACTAAAAATAATTTACACGAACCAATAATTTAATATTAAACCACGAAAAGCCTATCTTCTTCTTCATTGTAACTTCCATAATATTAACAGGGACCGAAGATAAGAAACCATGTTATAAAAATTCCACCTCAGTAAATTTGCATGTATAACAGCTTTAAAACATATACGCTTATTTATATTAAGTATTTTCGCATATTCGCAAAATTAATTTAATCTAAATGTATTTTAGATTCCGTTTGTCTCGAATAATACTCTAAAGAAATCAAACTTTCCTAAGAATTTGAAATTTAATTTTAATTTGGAACTAAAAACATGGCGCGAATTTATTTTTTGGATATTTACACTGAGACACCAGGACTTCATAGCCTTTATTTCCATTGAAGAATACAGAGATTTATGATATGCTTAAATTATAAGACAATCTGAGAAAATGGCATCGTGCTTAATGTAGTGGAAAGAAAAAGGAAAACGAATTTAAAGTATGTCTAGTCACAAGTAACAAACCAAGCGATTTTTTTTCTACTTCATTTCGAGACAATATTTAATCCCAGACACCATTAACTAGGAGCCATTTGAGACAATAAAGTGTTGCTCCCGCAAAAGAAGAAAAACTTTGTTTCCTTTTATCCATTTGTTTCGCTTGTAAAAAAAATGCATTTAAATATCTGCAATTCCTGCGGTTTGTTCTATGCATATATGTAATGATTCAACATTTTCCTATTTTTAAAAACCGCTTCTTAACTTGAATTTATAATTAATTATTTCTACTTAAGTTTTAATATCAGAATAACTGTCACTGTAACTCGCTGAGATCCGGATTCAACCGGCTCTAAAGCGTTCGGGGATTTCCCGTTCCTCAGCAGTATAAAAAGGCTTGACGGCCGCCATCTTTCTCTTTTTCAAACCATGTAATTCACCTTACCAGATATGCAGCCATTGCACAAAATTTCGAACAATGGCTGTGGCTTCGATCTACCTAAAATATCACCTGAAGTGTTAGAATCATCTCTCATCCACTGAAGATAAAAATATGAAGAATTCTAAATAGAAGATTTTTTGTTTTCAACGACCGCTATATTTTCATGCCTGCCTCTTCAGCTCAACTAAAGACTGGTCTTTCATTTATGTTGATTTGCTGCAATTCATTGGCATGATGAGTGAAAATTTCGAACATGCTCAGGAACTGAAAATTGCACATTGAAGTATAATTTCACATATTGTTTATTCCACTTTGGAGGGAATGTGCAACCGAAAATTTTAAGTCGATTTTAATAAAAAAATTCTAAAACTCATAAGAAATTGAGAACTTAATAAGTAAAAATGATCAGTCCTAATAACTAATTATAAGACTAAGTACGAATAACTATTAAAATTCTAAATATTAATGAGAGCCAATCGATTTTCGCCACTTTTTGAGACTTTTCTGGACTAGAAGACTTTTCTGAGACTTTTCTGGGATCAGAAGATCAATTTCAATCAACTTTGTTACTTTTTTCCTCGTTTCATTTCTCACCTATTCGCAAATTTTGTGCTGTATAGCGACATGAAAAAAAATTTGATTTATTCCGTGCAACTATATTACACAATACATACATTCATATTTTTCTTCTAACCGTTTAATTTCCACCAGAATGTAATTTTAAAATAAAATTTTAAGAAACACTTCTCAGAATCTCTCAAAAATTATAACTGCGCTCCTTTTCAAACTTGAAATCTTTTGCAAAACGCATATATATGTTATATTAAAAGAAAGCTTTACAAAACTTATGTTCCTGAAGGTATGAGAAGATGTATTACGTTAAGAACTGTGAAAGATGGTTTAAAAATAGTGTTAGGCTTAATGAGAAAGAACATCGAATCTTAATATAAATAAAAGTCATTGTGGGTATGTGGATATGTATGTGGGTATGTATGTGGGTATGTGGATATGTTCCACATCTCCTCCTAAACCAATGGGCGGTTTTCAACCAAATTTTGTACACTTATTATTTAAGACAAGGGGAAGACACTTATGAACTTTTCTAAGTCCAAAAGTTAATTAAACAGTCAGTTAATTAGAAAATAACCGAAACCGTTTTTCCGCCATAACTTCGGAGCACACTGTCCGACAAAAAATATTTTTACACCATCTTAAAGTTCAACATTTTTACCTTTTCAATGATATCAGTTTTATTTCTCTGGCATTTTCCCTTCGATTGTTATTAATTTTTAAAAGTTCCAAAATTTTAAAATGCGTGCAGACGATTTTGAAATAACAAAGATTTATAGCTACTCCGTTGCTAGGCAACGGTTAGACTTTGAACTAATTCACCTTTATTTCTGAAAATTTTGCTTATTTTTATAAATATCCATATAATATAATAAATGCGAAAGTGTGTCTGTTTGTTACGCATTCACGGCAAAACTACCAAACCGATTTGGATGAAAATTGGCAGAGTTGTAGCTTGGAATACAAGAACGGACATTGGGTAGGTGACATCATGTTAAATTCATTATTTTTGGTTACAGATAACAATTAAATAATTAACAAGCGATTTGCGATGAAGATTATTACTTTATTTTTCAATCAGCTGCCACGTGATCCTTAAGGAAAGCGTAAACAAAATGAAATGTCACGTGATCCTTCAGAAAAGCGCAAGCATGTGGAATAACTTATTTTTAAAATCATGCATCACGTGATCTTGCTGAGAAAAGAAATAATCTCTGGAATAATAACTGAAAAATAAACGCCGGGACAGAAATCTAATGGTATATATAATATAGTTCCAAGAGTTTTTAGATTAAAATTTAAAAACTAAAGTTAAGTATAACTAAATGAAAATATCGTTCAATATTTACTTAAAATAAGAGCCTAATTTAGTGGAAAGGTTGCCAAAATTATTCTTTATCGCTCTTTTCATCGACATCCAAGATTTTTTGGCGGTTAAATTTGTAACCAAACGATTTAGCTAATTACAATAGTTCCGTTTCGAATTCTAATGCTTTAAGAGCTGTTTCTAACCGATTTAAATAGAAAGGATTACACAAACCCAAAGAACACGGAATTCAACGTTTTGTTTACTAAAGAAAGAACTAATTCGAGCTTGGTGCTTGATACAGTTGCCAAATAGATTTGGCGATTGCTTAAATCGGAAGGTTACCGGAAAACGGTCTATGAATCCAAAATAAACAAACCAGGATCGTCCATTGACGTATATGATATGGTTGTCAGAGTTTTTAGAATAGGAAGGTATATTTTGTCTTATGTATTCTTTTAAACAGTAGAAGCAGATGACATATAGCATGGTGGATGATATATTCCAAAGAGCAGATGATACCATTGAGTACAATGATGTAATTTACAGTAACAGAGAATTAAATTAGTCGTCCAATTATGTATTATCAACCGTCAGAACTTTTGATTTCCCCTTTCTATATATAACGAAACATTTACATTCGTAAATTTAAAAAAAAGTAGCAATTCAAATTCTTCGCGCACGAAGTCGCGGGTAACAGCTAGTTTAAAATAAATTTGACTACAAGTGACAAGGCAGATGATTTTTTTCTACCTTTTATTTAATTTATATAGCCATTAATTTGTTTTTTCATTCATTGTGAAAATAATTTAGAAAAAATTAAACTGAATAAGTAACAATAAAATGAACATTAATAATACATGAATATCAGTACATATATTTTTCGAAGAATCTAGCACCTCTTTAAAAGAAATATTTTTTTAAAAAAAATAAACGTTGCTTTCCTCTAAGGAACAAAAATTACTTGAAATTATTCATCAGCTAATTGCTTTAATTTCATTGTTTCATTTCCCTATCATAACTTTTAACACAACAACGGTTAAACAGGAATGTTTTCACACAGAGCAGAGATAAAAACAAGAGTTTGTAATATCGCCCTAAAAACATTCTTTAGATTTATTTCGTACAAATTTATACCTAGGCGCCGGCATTTAATTGTCTTTATGCCCATTTAAGAACTGTGAGATAATTTAAGGAAATGGTGTTGGGTTTAATAATAAGGAACATCGAATTTAAAATAAATATGGTCACAAGGCAGACGATATTTTCTACCTTCATTCCATAACAATGTTTGTTCCTAGGCTTAATTAATTCCAGAGTTCATTAGTCGTGCGGCTGATGGAAAAAAAGAAAGAAAATGGCTACATTTTTCCACATGATTCACAAAAGTCGGCACGTAAATTATCTGTATAATGGTTGCAGTTTATGTTTTTAGTAAACATACGGCGTTTGTTTTAATGTCTCAGAAGAGATTCCGGCCCGCTGTTTTTTGTGTTCTTCTCTCTAAGATAGTTATTTCGGGTAATAAAACAGGTTATTTTATTATTTCCATTCCATTTGCAACAAGATATACAGGAACTGCATGTGCGAAGAGAAAGAATGTTTGTACGAAAGTGTTATAATTTCGGGCTTGAGCTTAGGTAATATAGGTATAGATGTTTTTGTTTTCTCGTACACGGAGTGTACAAGGGGAAAGTTAAAAAAAAAATCTCAAACCTGATTCAATATTCCATATTTTTTATTTATATCCAATTCAAAAATTCTCTAAACACCGTATAAAATTTTATTTCGTGTCCTTTAAGTATTAAATGATATGCTGAAAAACTTACGAAATTTCATTTTCGTTATTTTAAGCCAATTTAATTCTCGATGAAACGCAGTGTTGGATGATCTTCTTTGATGCGGTCACTAAATTGTCGAAAACAGTTAAAATAGTGATATTAAGAGCTTCATAACTCGGTCAGTTTTAGGCGCAGCAGAATGGAACCTTTTTTTGTTTAAGAAGTTACTATCTCAAGAAAATTTTTCTAAATATGACTAATAGGATCGGGGGACTGTATAAAAATGTAGACTTTGTCATTATTACAGAAGTTCATTTACTGGCTCAAGCAACATGAAATATAATTCTTCACTTCATTTCGAACCATTTTCCAAAGTGAAATATATGCGTTTCTCTAACGATAATTAGCTATTGGACCACAATTAAAGTGGATACCCAGCATAATTCATTGTAGAAAGTCGTTAAATGAATTTTTCTCAAATTCAGCACCAGATGGCGCCTTTTCTTACAATAATAAAAGGGTGTTTCAAAAATCTCTTTTTTTAATTTTTATTGACCGAACGAAGCTATGTTCTTTTTCAACTCGATTATCGGCATTTCTTCCGTTTATCATTAAACTTGTTCGTTGGTAGTCACGGCCCCCAATACGTTGTTCGATTTTCTTCGAATTTGGCCTGAATGTTCCTTAAAGTCATTGAAAACGACGTATATAAAATGATTTTTTTTATTCCGTTTCAAAATGGTGGTCGTTTTATTGGTTTCAATCTTTGGAGATTAAATGGCGAGTTTGACATCATTAGAACATTTGAGTCATTTTGATAATGGCGAGTTTGGCATCATTAGAACATTTGAGTCATTTTGATAATGGCGAGTTTGGCATCATTAGAACATTTGAGTCATTTTCATAATGGCGAGTTTGGCATCATCTGATCTTACAGATATCAGGTGATCGTCTGTAAATAAAATATATGTTTGCAATTTTTAAAAACAGTGTTATTTCATGATTGAAGCTGCCTTCGTTTGGGTCTAGGGCTCGGAGTAAATTTCTTTAACTATTCAGAAGTAATATTTACAGCAATTTTACCTATGGATGGGAAAAATCTATCAGTTTTAACCGAAAACCGTTTTTTCCGGTTATTTTTTTGTCCCGGTTATCTTTTTTAAAATCCAATAATCGGGTAAAAAACACCGGATTGGAAGATAGACTCGATTTTAGGTTCGGTTAGACTAAAATTTACCAAGTTATGAAGCTGTGAATTTCATCGCCAGGTAAAACTGGAGGTGGAAAAAACCGAAAACCGGTTATTTTTGCAATAACCGGTTATAACCGCAATTTAATGATCCCTAATTTTACCTTTTCAAGGGTGAAACATTTGTTACTTTTAATCGAGATTTGGGCGAAATCTTGGATTGCTCGAGCACAAGGCAATCACTGATGACAGCATTTTGCATTTCTCCCAGTTCTCGGTGGAGGGAGAGGATCATTTGGGGAATATGCTGACGAGGCGACCCATTTACGACACAAAAGCGGAGACTACAGAGAATGCAGACCCACCGAAAGGGAGGAGAAGCAGATTAAATGACGAGTCCGAATTACATTCAATCGGAGACTGCTGCCAATTTAAAAGTTCCTGCCGCCTCCTCGAAGAAAGGAACGTGGGGTTGATGAAAATTTCGAGATGCTAGTTCTGTTTCTTTTTTGACTGGTTTATCGTCGCAGTGGGAAGATGCTGTTTTTCCTCGACTGATTTTGATCTCTTGAATTTCGTTAACTGTTAACCACTAAATCGATTTGCCCGCGCGCCTTATATGTATTGAATTATAGTAGGCTTTATTATTAGTAAACTTTTTTAATATTTTATATATAAAAAGGAAGAATTTTATTATAAATATTTTTTTATTTATAAAACATTTTCTTTATATGCTCTTTTTATTTATAAAAAGAACATTCATATGTTCTTTTTATTTATAAGAGATTTTTATCTATATAAAAATAATTTTCTTGTTTGGGTAACTGTTTCAAAATATATAAAAAATGTTCTTAATTTTTTAACATTTAAATTTAAAAAATAATAATAATTTTCAACTTAAATATTTTTTAAAAATTATTAATTTCAAAAAATAATTTAAATTCGTTAACTGTGTTCCTTGAATTTCGTTAACTGTTAACCACTAAACTGATTCGCCCGTGCGCCGAATGTATGTGCATCGAATTATAATAGACTTTATTATTAATAAACTTGTTTTAATATTTTATATATTAAAAGGAAGAATTTTATTATAAATATTTTTTTTATTTATAAAACATTTTCTTTATATGCTCTTTTTATTTATAAAAAGAACATTCATATGATCTTTTTATTTACAAAAGATTTTTTCTATATAAAAATAATTTTCTTGTTTGGATAACTGTTTTAAAATATATAAAAAATGTTCTTTAAATTTTTTAACATTTAAATTAAAAAATAATAATAATTTTCAACTTAAATATTTTTTAAAAATTATTCATTTTAAAAAATAATTTTAATTTTTAATTTTTTAAAAATTATTTTTAAAATTTATTACATTTTTAAAAATAATTATAAAAAATACTTAATTTTAAGAATATAAATTTAAATTATTTATTTTTATTACATTTAATTTTCATAAAATATTAAAAATAATTTTGAATAATTATTTAAAATTTATTTCATTATATTTTAAAATAAATTTTAATTTAATAAAATTGAAATTTATATGAAAGTTTTAAAATGAGAAATAAATTTGAAAGTTTCAAAATTATAATTATCCACAAATTGACGCGGAATCCATAAATA
>BGPR01010016.1:0-10384 GCA_013235015.1 Araneus ventricosus
CCATTAATACTCACGTGAGTTTGGAGTCAGTCATGAAAGTGGATCTTGAAGTGGACAACTTTTACTGACTTTTTAACATTTTAGTAAATTTTTACCCTTACTTATTGGCTTTGATAGAGCTCGTACTATTTGAATATTATAACTTATTTTGGATTATCCTCTTAGGTTGTTCTTTTGTGGTTATTTTAAGCTATTTAGTTGATTATTTCTATTATGAATAAAGCTTATACACTGAGTTATAACAAAAAAATGACAATGGGGCAAGGTAACACACAGTGCATGGGGCAGGTTTACACAGTGTGTAAACTTGCCCCATCGCCACCTTTTTTGTTATAACATGCACAAGTGGTACTTGCATTACAAAGTCATTCCCAACTTCTGAAGATGTGAGGCCATTTCAAAAAGCAGTACCAAGGAGAAGAAGTAACAGAGGGAGGAAAAAAAGGCAAACATCAATTCTTACAGATACACCTGTAAAAAAATGCTTTACAAATACAGAAGGAGAAATTAATAAAGAGGAAATTAGCATCAGCCCATCATACTATGTCTCAGTCAGTGAGCTCCACTAGAACACGTTATAATAATGAAAGAAACAGCATGGATAAAAAAGTTTAAAAATAAGAAAAACCTTGTTCTGAAAGAAAATTTGGGAAATTTTGAGCGTATAAAGAAACAAAAAACCAAGAAAACTTTTGATCCTGATGACGATGAAAATTATCTGTGTATTTACTGTTGAAATCCAAACGAAGAATCAAGATCTGGAGAGCAGTGGGTACAATGAACCAAATGTAATAGGCAGGCTCATGAGGACTGTATTGCCAATGGCAATTCAAAATATTTTGTTTGTATAAATTGTGAGAGTGATTTTGAAAACTATTAGGTTCATCGTAATTGTTCATAATCTATTATGTACTTTTTGAAATAAACTAGGTCTTTTTCTACTTAATTTGTTGTATTTTAATCACAGAAAGCCTTCTATGTAATCATTTGGGAGGTGTGTAAACGTGCCTCAGGCAGTGTGTAAACTTGCCACGGTTCAAGTTTCATTCTCAAAATAAAAGAAATTACTTTATTTATATACTCTCTTCATTAAATGAGTAAGGAATTCCAGAAGGAATTACATGTCACGTCAGAGTCTTCCAGAATAGACAAATTAATTTCGTGAAATTCTAGCTTTGTTGTTTCGAAACTTTTTTAATAAAAGAAGAATGAAATATGATATTTAGTTAATCACCTTAAGCAACTTCCAATGAAGAATGAAATATGATATTTAGTTAATCACCTTAAGCAACTTCCAATTTCGTTGAGCAATATAAAGGAAACGGTAAAAATATATTTACCCAATAGAAAATTAATTTCCTGTCATTAAATGAAAAGGTAGCTTGAAATACTACATTTTTTTATTTCTTGGAAGAATGAAGGAACCGATTTCCAACGAAACACTCGAAATGTGGGCATTTGAAGCAGAAATTGGAGGCCTTTACTGATTTCTGTCAGAGCAGATACTTTTGATTACTTCTGATATAAAATCATAAAACCTTTCTATCCATTAATGAATTAATAGGTATATTATATCTTATGATATGCGCTGGCCTCCAAAAGTTAAAGTACAAACTTTTTTTGTGTCTAATTTGTAAATAAACGAGCATAAAAACATGAAAATTGGAATAATTGAGGAGTAAACAATTATTTATTGAATTTCCCTTTATTTCTCACCACCAAGCATAATTAGCAATGAAATTATTACATCTCATTTTCAAAGAGACACTGTTGGAGAAAAATAATAAATGAAAGACATCTGTTACAATATTTCCATAAAAATAAATAAATGAGTTTAAATAATTAATGTGCCCTTCTCTAACTGTAATGCATTGGCGGTCGATTTTCCATACTTTCATTTAAGTTGTCGGACGCTGAAATAGGAAGCAAAGACCATTCATGAAGCAATGCTTGTTCAAGCTAATTTAACAACCACTGAGGGTACTTGCAGCTGCCACCGGTCTTCTCAGGTAGTCCCAAAGATTCTATATCGGATTAAGGTCCGGAGATTGAGCTGGCCAATCCATTCACTTCAAACCGTGATCCTTGACAAGCCTAACACGGTGAGGTCAAGAATTACCATCTATTAGAATGAATTCCTCACCAATAACTCCAGCATAGACTAACACATAAAAACTTTCTTCTCTGTATCTCAAAGCAGTGAGAGTTTCACTATGGGGCACATGAAGGTCAGTGTGACTGCCCAGACATATTCCAACCCCAAACATGATTCCACCTCCTCCATAACTGTGTCTTTCATCAATGTTATATTGATGGTATCTGGAGCCTTGTTGTCTCCATATGTCCACGCAACATGATTCGGGGTATGAATTTTGAATCTACTCTGCATGATCAATATGAAAGTAAGTTCTTCCAGAACCAGTTTTGCAACAAAACATCCATAGCATAGAAAATTGGATTCGATTTTTAAATGTTTCAATTTGTGTTGGAGACAGATATCTTTGCATATGTCCTTTCGTAATCCAGAAAGAGATAAATTTTATTGTTGGAGAACTAAAAAATGCTCGTAAATATCAATTTGGTGTGTTCTTAATAGAAACAGCTTTGACGTTTCAGACAAAATCTAACCATGCAACCAAAAAAAACTAAGTCACATTTTTTTACCGTTATACCACTTAGAAGTCTCGATTCACCCTGTGAAATTATTTCTAACACTGACGTGATGATTACTACTTAATTAGAGATTCTGGAGTGTTTATCAAACCGGGATGTTACGAGCTTACGATGAATTCCAATAAAAAAATGTATAGAAGATATAACAATAAAACACTTGATTTTCACTTTTCACAATTCTTCATTACCTTGAGATATCAAATCTGATTATTTTAGTTACAAATTTCTTCTATACATATCAAGTTCATAACATTGTTTTCTATGTGAAAAATTCGGTCACACATAATAAAGTTGTTTTGGAAAATAGATCGCATCGCTGTTCATTACATTATCAAGTATGTACCTCATTGTAAAATACGATCTTTATGGTTCAAGCGTAAGTTGTTTCGATTTAAAAATTCAGCTTTCAATTCAGAGAATCATATCTTATTTAGAAGCAAAATACACATTAAAATAACCAACATGTCCTCGACATATTCTCGAATTATAAAACCTTCTTCTGTTTCTGCTGCCTCCCAAACAAATGAAAAATTAACAGAAGGTCATGGTTCCGCTACATCCTTGTGTAACCAGAAAACATTAGGCATCACTGCAGTTTTCATTGTTTCCTATGCTCCAAAGATTTCAGCAGACACAGTATCTTCTCAGAAGAGCAAACCTCTAATATGCATTTTGACAGATTAATTTCGTCTGCGGATTCTGTAAGAAAACTTACTGTTCCTGCTTCTTCTCCAATGACTACTTCCTAGCAGAACGATTCCCAAAGTCTGTGTGGCAGATTTATCAGAGAAAAATTCAAGGTGGCATACACTCATGAAAAGAAAGCTAGAAATAAGCCTTCACCAAATTCTAAGATACCCGATCAAGAATCCATGAGTGTCGATGAAGATAGTATTATTAATGATACTGCTTTGAGACAATTTGATAACAAATCTGAAATTAATAAATTAGTAAATTTTTAAGGTACTTAAAATTGTTTCTTGTCTTAATTTTTTTTAAATTCTTCTCGCGTTTTAACATTTGCTTGGTGTATCTTAGCCAAATTCGGCTTTTTTCCTCTAAGACCAAACAACTCAAACTCATTTTATTATTAGATGTCCTGTATTCTTACTCTGCTTATGGTTATAAATGAGTTTGAAAGAAGAAGGTGTGCTGTAGTGTTAAGATGTTGAGGCTAGTGGGTTTTACGATCTCATGCATATATTGCTGATAGTTATTTCTTTTTCATATATACTTTGGTTATGTGCGCAAAACTTTTAAACCTTGATACTTTTTACTATTGAATGATTTAGCATTCTTAGCACTTCTGATTTCTGACTTTTGAATCCCTAATTTCTATAAGCCCTGGTATTACGTGTAGAATAAGGAACCTTTTCTTAGAAGTCTCCGGAAGACTCAATTCAGGTGAACGTCTTTTTTAAACACATTGGAAAATTTTCCCAAAATAAAAAAATATGTATTGTGATATTACTGAATTAGTATTGCTTTACCATAATCAAGTTATTCAAGAAAAGGAATGCATAAGTATATTTTTAATAATATAAATTATTTGAAATAAAAATAATATAAATATTTTTTATAAATAAAAATATAAATATTTTTTATAAATAAAAATATAAATATTTCTTATAAATAAAAATATAAATATTTTTTATAAATAAAAATATAAATATTTTTTATAAATAAAAATATAAATATTTTTTATAAATAAAAATATAAATTTAAACGGCTTATAGAGAGTAGTATATATTTTGAAACTCATAAACAAAGTGAATTTAAATTTCGGAAATCGTTTGATAATTGGGAAGTTCAAACAGAAATTTTTTTGGTGATAGTTGAGAATTTTTTTGAATTTCATAAAGAAACGAATGTTTATGTTTAATATTCTTTTCACTAATAATGAGTACAGCACTTACTAAGAACCGCTTATTCCAAAAATAACTCAAATCACAAACATTTATTCCCTGTTCTAGAGGATTTCATCCCCATCAGGGTAATTCCCTAAAGATCTGCATCCAGAAACATTTTCCATTTTAGTCTCTCTTAAAAGTGCTCAGATAGACTTCATATCTCTCTCGGCGGTCTAAAAGAAAATCATCACCTTTTTTCTTTATGTGTGCATACATTATATCTCTTTATATACAAATAGATATTCAGATCAGGCGCAAAGAAACAATACATTTTCAAAGGAATGGCTCTCAACTGAGAAATTCGGCTGAATACAGATGTTTCCACTCCGAATAAAAATTTAAAGGTAAGGAATTCAGGTCTTTTCATTCTAGCAATTTTTGTTGACGTTATTTGAACGCGCTTTATATTGTTGTTCTGAAAGTGCAAGCAGAATTATCTGAAATAAAGCTGAACTTTGAACAAGGAAAAGGCGATTTTACATATGGAAACTGTGGCAAAAATGCGCAAGTGTTAAAGTGATATTTTGCTTCCTGAAAGAGATCCCAAAATGATGTTTTTGTGCTCTGCGCCCTATTCTTCTCTCCGATTTCACTTAGTATTTACTACGGAAAGAAAAGAATGTCCATGCTTTTGCAATGGATGATGAAAATGCAAACAGTCTCTGAAGTATGCTCTTTGTCTTGTCTGGAGTTAATATTTGAGTCATATCCTATTCACTTAGAGTTCATGGCTTTTCAAAAATTCATTTTAGCATTATTTAGAATAGATAGATATTTAAGTAAATATAAAATCTTTTAAAACCTACAATGGTAATCATTTTTCTGAGCATTAAAATTATTTATTTTTTCATTTAATTATTTTTTCTATTTTAGGACTTCAGAATTTCTGACCAGCTGAATATTATTTTATGAAATCAAGACGATAAATTAACACTTAAAGTAGGGTTTTTTGGAAGATTCTAGAGAATTGAAGTTAATGCTTGTTAATTAGTTTAGGAGGAAAAGCCTAATTAAGATAGTTTAAAACGAGAGTTTTAAACAAATTTCAATCATATAGAGCCGAAACGAATTGTAAATACGCTATTGTCACAGGAGTGAATTTTAAAAAATAATTACATTTTGCAGTTTTAATTAATGCAGTTTGTTACATTCTACAAAGTCTTTAGTCTAAATCGTGAAAATAGAAATGAACATATTTGTTCTTAAAATAGACATGAGTAAATCTAGATGATTAAAATGGCTCGTTACCATTATATACTCTTTGTCAATTTTTGCATTTTTATATCGTATTATCATCTTGAAAGCACATCATGAGAACTTTTCAAAGATTTTTGATATTTGAATTTAAAAGAAGTCTTTTTTCTATAATTTTTGGCTTCTCAGAAAAGTTGCAATGTCAAAATATTGAGGGTTAAAGTGAACGAACTCCATCTTTTGCCCATTTTGCACTAACACTGTAGGGTGTCTCAAAAAAATATTTTATAAAAAAACATCTCTCCCCAAGGTTTTTCCCATTCGTTTTGGTCATAATAGAGAGTATACGAAGTTTCATCCCTCTAAGTTAACACGAGGGTTTGCTTGTAAAACTCTAAAATTTAAAAAAAAAGTTCTTAAAAAGTAAGATTTTTTAAAATTTTATATAGTTACTAATGTGTTAAAACTGGTTTAAATGTCGCCCTATAAACATTTTTAGTAATATTATGAGTATAAATTACAAGTTACACAATGCTTAGCATGGTATAAAATATATTGTAAAAAGGTTAATATCGGTAAAGAGAAAAACAATCAACTAGAAAATTAGAATAATTTTAAAAATAAAATTTTAACTCATACTTTAAACAAGAACAACAAAAATTTATTTATAAACAGTAAAATTTTGAGAATTAAATTAAGAAAATAAAATCTAAACAATGTTTTTAAGTAGCGCGCAATTGCAGCAGCAAAATAAATAACAGAGAATAATGGAAATCAATATCATGCAAAGAAATCCAAAAAACAAAGATAAATTTATCATAAACTGATAAACAAAGATAATCCTCTGAGTTTATCTTTGTTTTTTTATTTCTTTGTATTATATTGATTTCCATTAATATCGGTAAAATGTTCAGAAAATGAAAAATTCTCAAATTATTGACTTTAACAATAAAACAAATTTAATATTTATAGCATTATCATAACGAAAAGGAATGTTCTTTTATTAAAAATATAAAATTATAAATCGTTTTAGTTAACAGTGCACTTGTTAAAGGTAAAAGACAAGACGTGACCTCGAGTTTGGTACAAGTTGCTCCAAAATGAAAAAAAATCAGCCTCTTTATACATGGCCTTGCAAATGAAGACAAATATTATGAAAAGAAATTAACTGACAAGATTGAACTGAAAACAACTTTTACCAAAAGAAAATGAAAATTGAAAGCCAAGTGTCAACTTTTGCTTATGTTAATTTTTAGACAATATGTTCCAGCTCAGTTTATGTAGGAAACCTCACTAATGATTGTAATGCAGAATTAGAGGAGATGGAGGATCCTGACTTCAGTTTACCTTCAAGGTCTAAATCTAAATCAAAATCTGTAACAATAGAATTGCCTAAAAACACATTTAAGAGCCCTGAAGTAACTCAGAAAACAGATCTATTAAAACTTTTACTAAATCGGCGAACAAATTTAATGTCATCTATAGCTAAAGAGGGTAGTGTTTAATATTGATTATCTGAGTCTTAGTCGTGAAACAGTGAGCACAACAAGCAAAAGAGTTAGAACCGATATAACCCAAAACATAAACACTAACTTCACTGTACACAAAAACTGTGTTTTACACTGGGATTCTAAAATTATGACAGACCAAGACAAAGTTGTTTTTGATAACCTTGCCATTCTAATTCCTGGTGTCCCAGGTTTTACAGAAGGTAAACTTTTGAGCATTCCAGCTTTACTAGATGGAACTGCACATTCACAAGCAAACAAAGTGTTTGAGAAATTTGAAGATTAAGGGTTGTCTGAAAATATTTGTGCTTTGAGTTTTTATACTACAGCTTCAAACATTGGATGGAAGAATAGTGCATGTGTCCAGTTAGAGAATCATTTGAAAAGGACGCTACAGTTTTTGATTTGCAGACAGCATGTTTTTGAACTAGTCAGTTTTCGATACACCAATGAGTCCGGATCACACTGAGTTTAAAGAGTTTCAAGAAAAATGACACACACTTAAAAATGCAAGGAGCAATTTAAAAAGTTGCAAATGAAGGGTCGTAAACTGATAAGCTCAAAAGAAGAGACTGCCTCCTTAGTCAAAATGTTCCTCATTGAAGAGAAAAATCTGCTCTTCAAGGTACTACAGGGAGTGTGTCGAAACTATCCTAATACTGTTTGGAGAAACTCCCCCCCCCCAGGATAGTTTGCTAACAAAATCCTGGGGCATTTCACAAAACCAGGTGAATGTCTACAAACTTTACACGGCAAAGATGTGTGCTTTTAGTAAACAGTTAGAATATGACAATAGTAAAATCCAAAAACTACATCAAATATGTTTGTACAACACTTTGATTTTTGTTAAGGTTTGGTTGAATGTCCAAAACACTGCAGATGCTCCACTAAATTATCTGAAGCTTTGTGAGCCTCTGAACATATACGAGAAATACGAACCTGGGGTTGCTATAACTGCAATTTTAACTTCTAGTAATTTGTGGTATTTGACAGAAGAAGCAGTAGCATTTTCTTTATTTTCCAAGAAAGTGGCAGACTCTGAAAAGAAGAAAATTGTAGCATCCTTAATGAAATACAAAGCTAATGAAAAATCACTTCCCACTGATATCCCCGTTCTCCCTGTTTAAAATCATACCACAAAACTGTATAAATTGGTTGGACCGAAGTCATGGTTGATTTTTCATTTGTTGAACCAAGAAGGAATCTGGTTGAGAAACAATCCTCAGGCCTCGGAAAAAGAATTCAGGTTCAAAGAAATGAAAACATTTATCAAGAACTTAAAAGTATTAAATGACACAGCCAAACGAGGGATAAAACTAATGGAAGATCTCATCAGATCAGAGGATGATGTAGAATTTTATTCATAGATGGAAGAAGTCAATCAATAACCAAAAAATGAAGAACAGACTCAAAATCTATTTCAGTCTGTTCAAGAAAGTAGGAATAAAACTTCTTGATTTAAGATCTCAGTTTTAAATAAAATTTAAAATAATTAAAGTGATGACATGGGATTATTTGACAGTTATTGCAATTTTTACAAGTTAATCGGACAATTAACTAATGTGAGCAATTGATCTTTTTTCTTAATGTTGCGTGACAGACTGTCAAATAAAACTGTAGATTTTAACTTATCACTGCATTCATTTTAAATCCTTCTTTAACATTTTAGTAAATTTGTAAGCTGTTATTGTGAACATTCAGTAACTGTCGTATAATCCTAATTTCCAAAAAGCAGAATTAGTACAATTTTTCATCATTTTATGCTTTTTTTCTACATTAGTGGCTAAGGGTGCAGTTAATACTTATTTGTGTTTATATTCTAATTAAACATGTCGAGTAGTCGAATTCTAAGTAAACAAGTCGAATAGCCATGTAAGCACGTCGAATAGTCGAAAACATGTCGAATGCATAGCAATAAATATAAACCAGCTTTAGCACATTAATAACCACATAAAATTTCTAAAAAAATTCTAAAACTTTTTCCAATTTTAGTGCTTTACAGGCAAACCATCCTTCTAACTTAAAGGGCTGAAACTTCATATACTCTCTATTAAGACCAAAAGGAATAGGAAAAACCCTGTGCAGCAATGTTATTTTTAAAGTTTTTTTAGAAGTTATTAACACTGCCATGGTACAGTGCCTATGCGAGGTAAGGGGCACCCAGGTCATAGAGTAATTTTTACATCCTCCTTTCATCATCATTGATTTAGTTTGTGTATAAGGCACTCGGAGCATGATATTTTTAAATCCCTCATCGTGCTTGACTTTAAAAAATGACATAAACGCATTAGGGTACCTGACTAGGATAGGAGAAAAAATTTTAAAAAAGCATGCATAAAAAAGACTTACAGAGCTGAATAACAAAAATAGGCTTAAATAGTCACAATTAGAAATAAAAATTTATTTATCGTCTGTTGTTTTTGAAAATAATAATTTTTTTTCAAGAATTTTATTAAAATTTCAATGTTAAGAAAAACATCATAATTGAAAAAATGTGGGGCATATTTAATTTTAATTTCGCATGCTTATTTCTCAAACTATCTAGAATGTAATAAAAGATAAAGTTTATTTTAAAAAAGATAAAATAAAATTTATTTAAAAAAAAATATTTTATGAACATTCAAAGTTGTCGTCATTGATTTTTCGCCAAAATTATTTCATATTTTGAACTGAAAGAGATTGTAAAACATGACTAAATAAATCTATTATAAAATCTGCGGTCTATTACACTCTCAAAGGTTTTTGACACATGTGTACCTAATTTCAATGAATTGTTTTGCAGATATCGCATTTTTCATGGAGCAATTTTAGTGAAAATTTCATTTTTCAGGAAAGGCATTTAAAAAATGCAATAACACATTAGTTCAAATAAATACTAAGGAATAAAATATTCAAGGAATAAGAATAAAAACAAAGACTGTTTTAGAAGCTTAAAAGTTGTAGCTTTATTTTTAGATCATAAAAAAGTTTTTGGATTCGATCGCTTTTTCAACATAGTCGGATACCATAATGTTTTGTCACCAAAGCTAGTGGCGTAGCGAGAGTAAGTGGTGCCCCGAAAACATTATGATTAATTAATGTCCCAGTCGTCATTAGTGG